>PVHP010003240.1:0-80519 GCA_004024765.1 Zapus hudsonius
TCTCTCTCTCTCTCTCTCTCTCTCTCTCTCTCTCTCTCTCTCTCTGCTTGCAAGTAAATAAAATATTAAAACAATAAAATAAAATAGCTTAATTGAATAAGACAATGTAAACCTCTGGCTTTCAGATGCACATTCACCCAGCACACATATAAACTTGCATACATAAATACATAACACACACACACTTACAAAAATTTAAAGGAAAAGAATGAAGAAAAACATAAGTAGGTGGTGATTTGTAACTGAGTGATAGATAAGTCATTGTTGCCAATTGCCTAGGAGTGACTAGCCAGATTGAAGGAAGTGAGAATTTAAGAGAATATACCAGACAAAGCATTCTGAGTAGGAAAATACAACCACTGGAAAATTTGAAGAGAACAAGATGAACTGCACTTAAGATACTTGGTGTGGGTCTGGCCCAGAATCAGAAGCCCAGGTAGAAGTTAGCAGAAGCTATGCAGCCCATTTGCACATAATTCAGGGCCAGCCCACAGGGATGGGGGTGCTAAACACATTTTGTGGGTCGTTCTTGAATTCAGTCCATCCAACGCATAAAGCTTAAATAGCAACTTTGCATTTGAACAGTGCCAATCCACAAAGAAAAAAAATCACATTGCAGATTCACAAATTATTTTAAACATAATTTATATTCAAAACACATCCCTGAGGTGGAAATGAATAAATAGGAACCTTCAAGATCTTGAGACTCTCTGGCAATGACTTGCACACATAAGTACAAGGGAATATTTTTGAAAACAATATGCTTATATTATCACATGTTAAATTATTTAAGAAAATCAGAACATGGTGCATCTTGTTTTCTAGGGTGCTGGAAATGTCCCCTTTCTTCTCGCCCAGAGGAATAAAAGGAAGCTCTTCCAAAATAAGTAACTTCTACTTGCAGAAAATTAGCAGTCTGTCATTGACATTATGGGCATTGTTATGTAATTGCTGCCTTTACTGTGCTAAATTCGTTGTAAATAACTGTGCTACAGCCCAGTGTCATGTGCTGAATGGAGCCACAGTGGGAGACCTTTCTGCATGGAGAGTCTGACTGAGACCTGAGCTCTTCAAGCTCTTCAACTCAGGACCCCCAGGGCCTGGTGGTGTGACTTGCAGCTCTACTTGTGTGATTCCAGTGACTGTTATTGCTGGTTTTAGCTCCACATGGCTGGATGCTCAGGCTGGGCAGAACTGTGGCTGTCTGGAAATAGCAGCTGGTCTCCCCTCTGTGATGTTAAGAAAGAGTCCAAACCAACAGGCTGGAGAGAACACATTGTCATGGGAAAGGATCTTTCCAGCAGGTATGAAGCTTTACCGTTAAATCCAGGTGCCACCTTTTTAATGGGAGAAGTAATACTGACCCCTTTTCTGGTAACCTTTTACAAATCTTGATCCTCCATGAGGCTATAGGCTTCCCTGCTGGGCAGAGAGGATTTGAAGATGTGGAAGTTACCCCTCCTGATAACTGGTCTCAAGCTTATGTGATTTCTCACCTGAGATGTAGCAATAATCTCTACCAAGTACCCTGCGCCTGGACACTGTGTGGCCTGTGGTGTTCTGGGACCCCATCACCAGCCACAGAGGCTGATGGTTGTGTCAGATTATTCTCTACATGACACTGTCCCACCAGACAAGACTCACTGTCTTTGTCCACCTTCCTCCTTGATGGAGAGCCTCTGCAGGCTCATCCCAGCTGACAGAGTGCTGTCTTTGGAGGGGTGCAGGGTGCAGGGTGGCTAATAGCCCCACAGCCCACTGGGAAGAGACTTATTTCCTCCTCATAGCCATATCCATGGACATTCTCCCTCGTGACCTGGAGATTTATCCTATAAGAATGGATACAATCTTAAGTAAACAAAAGTTTCAACTTTTGGAAAATCGCAACTCTCATTATTTTCTTTTTTATTTATTTTTTAAAAATTAAGTAGAAACTCTGTATGGACATATCATGTGTGGGTAGCACCATTTCCCTCCTCCCTGCCCCCATTCCACTGAGGGCCCTCCTCAGTGGGATGGCTGGTATTCGCCCTGGGGTCGTGGGTTATGAGCTGTGAGAGGAGCAGTCATTGTGGGAGTGGGCAATGTCTCTGGATGGTCCCTCCCACCCTGTGGCTATTATAATCTTTCTGCTCTCCTCTTCCATAAAATTCCCTGAGCTGTGATGGGTGTGTGTTAAGTCTGCTTTAGTGTTTAGCTCTCAGCAGCTTCTGGATTTCTGCTTTGGTACCTTTTGAAGGTCCTCGGTGTCTGTCTCCATCACCCTGGTGCAGGTTGTCAGGCTTGCCATGGAAGCATCACTCTTGTTCATCTGGCTAATTCTTCTGGGTTCACCTGAGCCCTAGCCGATGTGAGAGGGATGGTTCATCTCCTGCCAGGGAGGTGGCTAAGTATTATTAAACAACTAAAGTGCATCACACAAATATTACTGTACAGTCCAGTGTCTGTCTAGTGCCAGTGTGAAGGTCTAGTGGAATGCTTAAGTGAGACCATCTATGTGTATAACAAGCTCAAAAATTATACAAATATTTGCATATTTTAAAATGGCTCTCAATCTCCACTAAAAACTATAGCAAATCCTCTCTCACCCAACAGTACAACAGCCATGAGGAGGAACACAGACGAGCCACAGAGGGCACTCAAGAGCCTGGGCACTAGGGAGAGCCAGACCTGATGCAGAGGAGAATGGAGGCACACCTTGCACTTCCTCAGAATCAGGACTTCAGATACTGCCCACTCCTCCAATGCCCATGGCACTCCCATGGTGGAGAATCAACAATAGAGCCAGGAGTGGCACAGCACTGGGACAGGATCACCTTCTGTCAGATGGTATGTGTGCAGAGCTCCTTGCTGGGAGCTGAAAGAGCTATGGAAAAATCCAAATAATTCCATTTGAGTATCATGTTGAACACTAGACCCCAACTCTGTGTGCATTTTCTTGTGCAGTCAAGAAATATTAACAATTGTAACAGCTTGCTCATGTCTTTGAAGGGAAGATACAGCTCTATCTGAGCCTGGGAAAATGTGTTTACACAGGACCTTGTGCAGGATAACACCTCAAGCACCTGGGAGGATGTTTTACATATCTAAAGGATCCTATCTCTGATAAGCCCCTTTTGAAAAGAGCTCTACAGAGAGCACAATCAACATTTATATGGTCCTATTGTCTCTTGATAGACAGCCTCCTAAGGAGGCCCAGGCCCAGGCAAACTTTACCTACAGTCTTTAAAAGAGCCTCCTGAGAACTTTTCCACAGACATGACTTCAGACCCAAGAGAAGTCTGTCCACTCCACTCCTTGATGAATAAAGGAATCCTTGTGTGAGTGTGCTCGAGTCCGGTGTACCTTCTGCCTCAATTTTCCTTATAGTCTTCACTGCACTTTCCTCTTAGTCATATACAAGTGTGTGAAGACCCTCGGGCTGCCCTTCCAGCAGTATAGAGCCCTACTTAGTCCCCTCCTTTCTAGAAGTAGTTTCATCTATGCTTGGCCCTCAGGCATAAATTCCTAAATTCGTAATAATAATAAATGAAACTCCACTCTCCTCTTGCTGAAATGGCTTTGTCTATTCCTCATGGGTAATTTCTACAACACAGGGAGTAATTTTATTTGCTTTTTAATTTGTATCAGTATTACTGAGTTAATTCATTAGCATTTTCCTGTCCTTTCTGGACACTGGGCCAGTTCTCTCATGGCCTAACCCTTCATTTTTGCGTGGCTTTAGCATGCTTTAGAGAAATTATTTCTTGTCTCAAGAGCACATAGGATATTCTTATGCTTTCTGCACCCTGCCACACTGATAGCATTGGCTTGAATTCGCTGCTCACTCTCCTGGTTGAGCTACATGATTTTGCTTTTGATTTGGTTAGATTTTAATTTATATTACTGTCATCCTTCTTGAGTTTTAAGTTAATTTAAGAAGTAGAGTTTTTAGACTGGGGAGATGGATAAAATACCTGCTATGCAAGTGTGAGAAGTAGAATTCAGACCCCCAGCATCCAGGTTAATACTAAATGAGGCATGATGGCTGCTTACCATCCCAGCACTCACACGACAAAAACAGAAGATCCCTAAGCAAGCTGGCTGACAACTAGCTTTGGGGTCAAGTGAGAAACCCTGCCTCAGGAAATCAAGAACACAAGAGAGGAAGAAACCCAATATTGACCTTTGGCCTCCACATGCACCAACAGGTGCATGTTTATCCACATGTAAATTTGAGTCCATATGCATATGGACACGCATACATATGTGAATGTGCACCCCACACATACATAAAACAAATAATCTGTACCCTTTTCTTATTGACTATAATAGATTGACTTATATAATATTTATCAGTTTAGCAAATCAGGGGTTTGTCTTAAATTTCCTTTTTCAGATTTTGTTACTCACAAATAGCCAAGTAAGGAATAAAGAAGGAAAATTCTCATCTTGGAAGCATTTTTGTTTACATTCTAGTTACCCTCAAATTCTAAGGACATCATTCAAAACAAACTGAGCAGTAAAAGCTCAGTATTGATCAAGTCTCTTATAAACAGAATAATTCAAAAATCACTCAATAAATCTGTCACCTATGGTGCATAAATTACTGTAGGGAGCATCTCCTTTTAATAAAAATGTAGAAAATAGCAAGGAACATGTAAAGTCCATGTTTACAGTACTTTGATGTAATACAGACATATCCAAGGCAACTTTTGATAGAAATCTAAAATTTGTATGGAAATGCCAAATAATCAAGAATAATAGCACCAATTTTGTAAAATACCAATGAACATAGATTTTTGCTACACAATACCAAGCTTACTGGAAAGCTCTAAGACTCGGGTCAGCATGGTCTCAGAATGAGAACAAGCCATTTAGATCAATAGTTATCTAAAGTTCTATTATATGCACGGAGCTAATAGAGATGAGAAGTGTACTCATATACATACATCAAATTGATTTTTTTTTTTGCAAAGGCATCAAAGTAAGTTGTTGGGCAAAGAACCAACTTATCATCTAAGGCTGCAGAAACCAAACAGCATTGGCTTTAAGAAGAAAATTTAAGAAATAAAAACCCATGACCTTGGGGATGAAAAATGACTTATTGGATAGGGCATACAAGAGCACGAGCCATACAAGAAAAAAAATGTCTTTAGCTATAATAAATAAAACAACATGAAAGATCATGTTGGGAAAATGAAGCTACAGATTTGAGGAAGCAGTTGCACAGTAAATATCTGATAGAACATTTATATTCTTCTGTTTTAGAAGGATTTGAAGGATGCATTTGATTCAATAAAATGTTTCTAAATGGACCAAACTTTAAGCACACACATCACAAAAGAATACATATAAATATCAATGAAGGCCACGAAAATATCCATCATTTTTCTTTCATTACGGAAGTGCGAATTCAAGCTACAATGAGATATCACTGTAACTCCAAGTAGAATTGAATAAAACCAAGAAGACTGGTAATAGCAAGCATTGGCCAGGAAGTGAAGTCATGGACCTCTCATGTATGGCTGTGGGAGTGAACTGGAACAGCCTCAATGGGACTTTTTGGCATATCCAACAAGTAAACACAAGTTTATCACATAAATGGCTTGAATGTAAAATTCTCCCCACAGGCTCATGTATTTCAACACTTGATCCCTAGTTGGTAGTGCTATTTGGAAAATTGTGTAGCCTTTAGGAGATACAGTTACTAGGGGCAGACTTTGTGGTTTTATTGCACACTTTCTGTTTGCTCTCGTCTTCCTGACTTTGGATGCAATGTTACCAGCCAATCTCCTATTCCTACCACCTCCTCCTCCACCATAATGGACTGTACCACTAGAACATAAATAAACCCTTTCCTTCCTTAAGTTACTTCTTGTCAAGTATTTTACTAAAGCAACAAGAAACTAATTCATACACCACATGACCATACCTAAAGTATAGTGCATGTCTTCACAATGGTTTGCACAGCATGTCCACTATAGCCAGACCAGGAGCTAGGAACAGCTGGAATGCCCCTCAGCTGGGAATTGGGCAAGCATGTGACACACACAGAAAAACACTGCAGTTAGAGGAAGCCACCTGAGCCAACATGGCTAAACTATATGATATTATGTAGCTGTCTGTGTTACTTTCTTGTTACTGGACAAAATACCTGACAGAAGTAACTTAAAGAAGAAAAGGGTTATTTCATCTTACAGTTTTGTTTGTTTGTTTTGTTTTGTTTTGTTTTTGAGATAGAGTCTCATTGTAGCACAGGCTAACCTGGATTTACTACATAGTCTCAGGTCTCAAACTCACGGTGATCCTCCTACCTCTGCCTCCCAAGTGCTGAGATTAAAGGTGTGTGCCACCATACCTGGCTTTATCTTATGGTTTTTAGAAGTTTTTATCATGGCTTGAAAAGCATGGCAGGAGCAGGAAGATGGTATCACATCATCATATCAGCAGGAAGAAGTAGAGAGAGAGCAAGAGCACCAGATAGGGCTGGAATATCTGCTTCAAGGCAACAGAGATGCTACCTGATAAAGACATGGACAGGGACCATTGGCCAAGGAGCATGGGCAGCCTGTTAAGTGGCACAGATGGAGACCAGCCTCCAGAAGATGGGACCCATGGCCTGCAGTAGCAAGAAATTGACTTCTGCCAGTATCTCAGGTTACCTTGGATGTGGACTCTTCCCCAGAGCCACACCTTGATTTAAGCCCATTGGACCCTAGACAAAGAAGCCAGGTGAGCAGATGCAGCCTCTGATCTAAGGATCAGGAAACAGGCAATCAAAGCTAATTAGTCTGTGGTAAATTGCTAAAGGATTTTTGGTGGACAGGAATTACACTTCTGGAACTGTGAGCATAGCTCACCAGGTATGGGAGTGAGAGAGGAATGTTTGGGCCACATGTGAATGAATCAGAATATGGCTAGGAGGTCATGAAGCCAAGGCATCTCTGGAGCCCCAGGCTTTCACTGAGCACACAGGTACATCTACAACTCAAGACTAAGCCACAGCTCCTCAGGCTGTTGACAAAGCTGAGCCATTACACCCACTTTGTAATGGTGAGTTCTCAACAGTGCCTGGGCCTTTGGTCAACTGGGAAGCCTTTAGAAACATTTGCATTTGGACTTTAGTTGTTTGTCTGGAGCAGGGCCTGAGTGTGGGTACCTTGAAGATCTATAGCTTAACTGTAGAATACTTCCTAAATACAGTAATTATAATTTTTTTCAGCTTTTAAAAATATCTTTGTAAATAATTAGATACATTGTATCAGCAAATCTTGTGATGGTGCCTCCATTTCCCTCCTCTCTGTCCCCTATCCACTGGGGATCCTCCTTGGTGCACATACTGGATCTGTCCATAGATAAGGGGGTTATGAACTGTACCAGAGGTAGCCAGTATTTTCCCCCTTTGTGTGTTGTTGCTGAGGGAAGGGGATAACTCTGGATATTCTCCCCCACCATGGCTCTTACATTCTTTCCACCCCCTCTTCTGTTCAGTTCCCTGAGTCATGGTGGGTGAGTTATTAAGTCTGCTTTATTGTTGAGATCTTAAGTGTCTCTGGACTTCTGCTTTGGGTTGTGTCGGGTATCATTGGTGTCTGTCTCCATTGACATTTCATGGGTTATCAGACTTGCTGTGGTGATTGTTCTCCTGTTTATCTCATCAGTTTCTCAAAGGTTTCATTTGGGCCCTGTGTGAAGGCCAGGGGTGATTCATCTCCTGTCAGGATGTCAGCCATCATCCAATGTCTTGTTGCTGGAATTGGGTTGTCCCTGGCTCTCCCACTGCCTTCTGAAAAATACAAACAGAATCTCCATCAGAGAGTGAGATCAGTATAGGTTAAATGAGACAAACATTGCTCATTTGGCAAGACTCTAATGGGTATAGCCTCTCTGTAACTCTCTGTTAGTGGGAATTTCCCCTAGGAGCCCAGTTTCTTGATCCCCATAGGATTTTGCCATGGATCCCAGTTCCAGTTAAGGGTTCCTTGTCACTGAGCACATCTCTTAGCCAATCAGTAAGCCATTGATTACCTTCCTAAGTTTAGCGCCACTATTACACAGATGAGCACTTCTTGACTTGCTGGTCTCTCCTTACAGAGTGTGTTCTGCATTCTCATGGCATCCATCTGTATTGTATATCAGTGGTCTCTGCTTTCTCCAAATATTATTGACCAATTTCCCCTGGCAGTTCATTTAATGCCTTCCAGTGCTACACATGCTACCTACCATCTGGGAGCTGGTTACCATTTTGGATCTAGTAGGATTTCTCTGTGTTGTTTGATGACACTCTGTGTTTTCTTGAGCAATAGGGTCTTACCTTTGGCCTGGGACAGGTATTCAAGAGCTTTGCCAAAAGCCTGTCTTGTTTTGGGGACCTCATGAGTCTCTTTGATCAACAGCTCAGGAATATAAAACAATCACATTTTCTCCAAATCATGTAGTCATCCAAAAAAGTATGCAGCCTTCTGAAGCTTAGAGAATGTGGTTTTCAATTATTCCTTCCTTCCTTCATCTGAGTCTTCAGCATTCCCCACACATGGTTCATTCCCTCAGAAACATCCATTCTCTCCTGAGCCCTGTGCATGATGGTTAGCTGGTTCTCCCGGTCAGAGAATGTATTTAAACATAATGCCCTTAGCAAACAGGTCCTTTCTCTCTCTTCTGTTCACCATTAGACAACCCAGCTACTGTCAACAGACACTGACCATATTCCAAACATGGGGCTGTTACCTGTCCTGATGGATTTAATGGCATCCAATGCTATTTTTAAACATTCTTAAAACACTGTGATGAAAACCTCCAGATCTCTAAATGTTTCTTTCCCATCCCTTGTCCTTCTTTTCTTCTTCTTCTTCTTCTCCTCTTTATTTACAGTGCTGGGACTGAACCCAGCATGCTACTTGGGCATTCTACTGCTGAGCTATATTCCCAGACCTAAGTGCGAACTTTGTTACCAGCCTAAGTATGTTTTAGAGAACAAATTAATTTGGGAGAAACTTGACATCCTGAAAGGGAGATAACGAGGGAATTTCTAAGAGAAAACTTAAACAAATTAAACATTTCCTTTTTCAAAAATAGTTATCTCAAACTGTGAAAGAAAAATGAATTCACCTTCAATATAAAGCTGAATACAGACAAGGAGAAACTAACCCTTCCAGACATAGCCCCTGCATGAAATGAAAAAAAAAAAAAAAAAGGAATACTTTTAGAGAGTTCTGTTTGTCAGAAATCAATTTCCTAAAATCGAAGTCAGTAATGTGTGAAGATATGAGTGCTGTAGCACTTCTGAGCCATTCCTATCCTCATTACCAGGTGGAAACCCACCAAGGCTCCTGGTCTTGGTGATTGGTTATGCAGTTTCAGAGCTGGGGCAGCATCTTCATAAACAGCCAGTCATCTCTGGAGGAGGATGGCTGCTAAAACCCTACACAAGACACCAAAATGGTCAGAAACAAAGGCTCCCATAGTGAGTCAGAGACACAGAGCCTGGCAGTGACCAAGACCCCTAGAAATGGCCAGTGTTAACTAGAATGGACAGGACATCTGAGGACCAGGCAGCTGTTGTTTCTTTGGACTGTTTGTCTGGGGCTGGTGTATCCCTTGGTTGACCTCATCCATTAGGGTCCACAGAAAACCAGCCCAGAGTCTTGTGTACAGCAAATTGTACCTATTATGCCTGTCACTAACCCTAAAACTTAGCTGAAAAGAAACTTTAGTTTTGAAGAAATGGTTCTCAAATCAAGTCTCTATACCACAAATAAAGAGCTAGTGTGGTGGTTTGATCCAGGTGTCCCCCATAAATTTATGTGTTTTCAATGCTTGATCCACAGCTGATGGGAATTTGGGAATCAGAACTTCGTTCAAGGCCTGTTGTTGAAGGCAGGTTTATGGGTGTTATATCCAGTTTCCCCTTGCCAGTGTTTGGAACACTTTCCTGCTGCTGTTGTCCACCTGATGTTGGCCAGGAGGTGATGTCCAGCCTCTCTCTCTGCTTATGCTATTTTTTCCACTGCCACATTGGAGCTTCCCCTTGAGTCTGTAAGCCAAAGTAAGCCCTTTTCTCCCATAAACTGCTTTTTTTTATCATGTGCATTCTGCCAGAAATGAGAAGCTAACTGCAACAGCTGGTTAAATTTGTAAATGTAAATTCATGGTTGTTAATTCAAGTTGACGTCAAATGACTGGGTGTGAATAATGGGTTAACCATTCCTTTCACTTCCTGTGGTAGGTGTTTGTTACATATCCCTGCTTTCAAGAGCATAGTGTCTCAGGCTGTGTCCATGTCTCTGCTGTGGCAATTAAGAATGCTGCTGTCCCAAGGGAGGCCACCTCTGATCACCTGTTCTATTTATAAATAAGCATGTGCTGTCCCAAGGCTCTGATCATCTGTTCTATTTAGTCTGTCTCTAAATATCAACCCTGTGTCTCTATCCTGGATAAGTCCTCATATCTGGTACATGATACACTCTTTGGGATGATTCCAAGTTCCTCTGCCTTCTCCATTCTCACACCTAAAGTGGCACAGAGCTACAGGTTGCTAGGGTGACCATATGGTATGCTGTACAGAAAGTCTTACCATAGAAGGTAACAAGTTGACTTTGAAAAATGTTCCTGTTGTCATCAAAATTATACCTGTTCAGATATTTTGAATGAGGTGTGGAAATGCATTTTGGAGGATGGTGGTGATGTTGTGCAGGAATGTGAGTTGGGTACAGGTTTGAGCAGTGTTCCCACCCAGCCTGGCACTTGTTCCTCAAGAAGGGATAAACAGAGAGGGACTGCTAACCAGGTTCAACAAGAGACTGCAGCAGACAACCAGCAAATAATTGAACACCACATGATCCCAGAAGAGGATGGCCTGTGGATCTACCAGCTGCCTCTGCTCTGGAAGATTCTCTCTCCTCTGCCTCTTTTCATGAAGCCTCATGCTGGCTCCTGTTCAATGTGTCTCTGGGAATGCCTCATTTCCTCACACTGTCACCTCATTAAAGCAAGCAAAGGGTCTGTGAATTTAATGGAGGAATCTCCAGTTTAAATCTTCTCAGCTCATACTGTTCCAAACATCATCTAAAACTGCTATCCAACCAGTGCGTCCATCTAGATTCAAGCTGCCTCCTGCCACTTCCACTTAGCTTAAATTGCTGCTAAGAATTAAAGTGTATTGATTTGCATTCACACAGGAATAATTAGCTTTGAATCTTGATGTGATTAAGACCCAAATCTGGCTGCTTACAGAAGAGCAGGCCAATTAAGTTTTGGACACAGGCAGCAAGTCAACTTCATTCAAACAAGCAGCTCAATGCACTACAGGTGTGCAATTATCATCTGTCTATGAAGCTGACCAGAGTGATTTGTATTGATAGATGACATGCATTCAAAGACTTCTGGGAGTCTTCTCACAGTGGTCCTGGGTGACTGCAAATGGTGCGTGCCTCCTCACAGTGGTGATGGGTGAACACAAACTGGTGGTGTCTTCTCACAGTGGTGATGGTTGAATGCTGACGAGTGAGTGACTTCTGACAGTGTGATTGATGGGTGACCATAGATTGGTATCTTCACCCAGATAGCTGACTAGTGATATATTCTCACTGCAATCAGGATAGATGATACACATCAGATCCTAGGCACCAGACCACAAAATGCTCTTCATTTCCACAAATATAAAGATCAAAAATAATTATTATTATTTCCCAAGACTACTCTTTCCTCCTGTTGCTTATATACAAGTGCTGAAATATTATACAGTAGACATGGAGATGCAGCTGACAAGATCCTCTATTGATCTCTGCACTCATGACAATGGAAAAAATCCATGCTTCATGGAGTACCGTGGAAGACCAGAAAATGAGATAAACATCGTTGAGACCAAAATCTAATCTCAGTCAGTTTCACTTACAAATTTTATTATGTTGCTTGACTGTCATGTATCTTGGATGCATTTCCTAAAGGCACAAGGCTGGGGAGTCCAGGAGTGTTGTCAGCTCTCCTCCCTAGGGACTTCCCATCCAGGATGTCTTTGAGCTCAAAGGTGGCTTTGCGGTTGAGCTCTGAAGTTAGCAGTGGATACAAGTTGGGGACATTGACTTCCCAGGGGCTGAGCTCTTCCTCGGTAGTTAGCATTAGGGCAGAGGTCAAAGTGGCTCATTTGGTTCGGGTAGGAGCTACCATCTGTGACAGGTGACACTGCAGAAGCCTGAGGGAACTTCGGTTCTTCTCCATGAAAACACCAACATGGAGTTGGTGGTAGGGAATGGAAGGAAGGGACTGAACCTCAACAGGGCAGAGTAGCTAGGAGACAGCAGGTCCAAAGGAACAGGTGGGTCCCAGCTGGGATCTGTTGCTTGCAGATGGTATGGATGTGCAGGCTTCCTCCTCCTTTCTTTCCCTCCCTACTCCATCCCTCTTCTGTGATTTAGTTGTTTTAAGTCTACTTTCAAACATGAGGAAGTGGTCATCAAAGTGACCCATTCACAGACTAGTGTCTAGTGTCTAGTGGATTATTCTCTCTCTCCCTCCCCCCTCTCTCTCCATGTATATGTGTAAGGTGCATATCTGTATTTTAATAGGGGCACATGTGTATGTACATATGTGTGGGTGTGTATGTGTGTGGAGATCAGAGGTTCATGTCAGGTGTCTTCCTAAATCACTCTCTTTTCAGACAAGGTCTCATTCTGAGCCTGGAACCAGCAAGCCAAGCCATAAGAATTCCCTTATTTCTGCCTCTCCAGTATTTGGATTATCATGCACCATCAAAGGCAGCTTTGATGTGGACACACAGAACCAAACTCAGGTCTTCATGCTTGGGCAGCCAGCGCTTTACTGACTAAGCCAACTCCCAGCAATTTTTTTCTGTCTTATCAGCTGTATGAAACACTATCTAAACTAAAAGAGGGTAACAGACTCTCTTCTTATTAATAATTTACTTTCTTTAGATGGAGCATCTCAGCCTACACCAGGTAGGTGCCTCTGGAGGAGAGAGACACAGTTTCTGAGAATGACTATCTTCATAGCTGACATTGTCCCATCTCCGAGGGTGAGAGAAAGCAGCGAGTGGGTGTTGTGGACCTTATTTGGTGCCTCTTGGAACCAGGTTACAGCCTATGGCATTTTGAAAGTCTGTTTGTGAACTGTGCCCAAAAGTGCACAAAATATGGAATTAATTGCATTGAAAATAATTTAAAATTAATTATAATGTTACAAGATACATTTTGGAACTTTCCATTGCAGAATGGCTTAAAATAATTTTGGAAACACAGTCACATCAGCTTCATTGTGAATAAATGTTATAAATGAATATTCCGAACTTGAAGAAATCACTCTGACTTCCCTGTTTATCATGATCAGCATCATTGTGTGGCTAGTTTCTTCACCATTGACTCATTAAAATAAAGCATAGAATCCTCTAGAAATACAATATCACTTGTAAGTATGATTGATTTACCATTTTAGAGGAGGTAAATTAATGAGCAAGAAGCAAATTCATTTATCATTTAACACTTTGAACTTGATATATGGATGAAACATTTGAGTGAGACTACAGAGGACTGCACAGATGTGCTTACCTCGTCGAGCTAACCCTGTGCTTCTAAAGAGCTATTATTTTCATTCACCTGCCTGAAAGCTTTCACTGAATGGCGTGCATCATTTTGTACCATAATTATTTTCCCTATCTTCATTTGTTATATTTTAAAAATGGAACACATACCAGAGTTTGCATTTTTCAAGTCTCATTTTCCCAATTTAGTTTTCCATTTTTGTTGCATTTAGAACACATATCACTGTGTGGAATAATGTAGTTTTAATAAATACAGCCCTTCCAATAGGTGGTCTACAAGGTGTGACAACCATAGTCAGCCTAGATCACCACTGAGGATGCCTGGAAACATGTGGATACCCCAGCTAGGACTGAGGGAAGTCCTAGGAAAGACACAGGGGCACTGGGCATGGTGGCACATGCCTTTAATCCCAGCACTCAGGAGGCAGAGGTAGGAGGCTGACCAGGAGTTCAAGGCCACCCTTAGACTACATAGTGAATTCCAGGCCAGCCTGGGCTACAGTGAGACCCTACCTCGAAAAACAAAAAACAAAACAAAAAAAAATTAAGAAAATAGTATATTTGGCTAGAGGAAAGACACAGGGGCACTTGTACTAGACCACAGAGGGGGAGGAGGAGGAAGATCAAGGGACAGCAACCCCAGCCATGTGGCATGAGACTAAAAAAACTAATGTGCAATCTATCAAGAACTGGTACTGAGCTTAGGCAAGGGGCCCATGATCAATTCAAGGTCTATCCCAGCGCATGCCTGATTCTTGAACATCAGCAGATAACTAAGCCAAGAGTCCCTCTTCTAAGACTGCCTGCAAGAGAACACTTCCCACAAACCATCTGAAATGTTTAGGGTGTTCCAGCATCTGACCACAACACAGAATAGAGGAGGTAAAGTGCGCTGTGCAGCACAGTCACACAGGAATTCATCCCGTGATGGTTATGTCCTGCGTGGGACTATCTGAGCATTTTCTATCTACTACCACCTTAACTGAGAATAGGTATAACATTATCCCTAACTAATTAATGGCTGAAGAAACTGAGGCACAGTATAAGTTTCTTATGATCATCTTTCTTGAGGACATAAGGCTAACATGTGAACTGACATCCATCTTAGATTCTGAGAACAGCATCAGTGTCTCAGCATTTCCTCCCTCATCACCACATACTGTGGCAGGTGAATGTGTGGACACATTGTAAACCTGATCAGGTTGGCCAGTGAGAAGTGAGGCCAGCAATGGATCCAGGTGGTGGACTATGAAAGGCTGGTTACAGTGTGGAAGTCTTGTTCCCCAGGGTGGCACACTGGTGATATGGATTCCATGTGATTGGAACTCGGGACAGGAATGTCAACTCCATTCGAACATAGTGCCCTGCCACCATGTCCTCCTCCCACAAACCCTCAAAGCAAAACTGTATTTAATTTACATCATCCATACTTGGATCTGAAGGAAACCAATCACAGTGGTCAATAGAGAATCAGAAGACAGAAAGGAGAGGAGGAATGTGTGGGGGAGTATTGTGGGGATGGCTTATATTAGTTTCTTTTTCATTGCTGAGACAAAACACTCAACCAGAAACAGCTTATGAAAGGAAAGGATGAGTTTTGGCTAGCTGTTTCTAAGGGAACTTTAATCATGGCAGGGAAAGCATGGTAGGAGCAGACAACTGGCATCACATCATCACATCAGCATGGAAGAAGTAGGAAAAGCTAAAGAGTATCAAGTAGGGCTAGACTGTAACACCGGAAGGCCTGCCCTACCCCCACCCCTGCTGTCAGTGACAAACTTCCTCCAGCAAGATTCCACAACCTTCCTAAACAGTGCTCCCAACTGGGGATCAAGTATTTAAGTACATGAGTCTATGGAGGACATTATACATTTAAACCATCACAGTGGATCCCTGCCCCCATAGACTCTTGGCCATCTTATGATGCGAAATACATTCATTCACTGTCCCAGTCCCAACACTGTTCAAGAGTCCAAAGCCTCATCTGAGACTTGTGAGAACTGTAAAGTCAAAACACAGGTTACATATCTCCAACATATAATGGCACATATAATTCCATTTCAAAGGAAGGAATTATGTATGTCACAGAGGGAAAGACTGGACCAATACAGGATCAAACATGAAAGGGGCAATCATCAAGTCCTCTAGCTCCATGTTTGGCACCTGGGACTTGTGATGAAGTCATCTGGGCTCCATAAGCTCTACCCCCCACCTCCAGCCTTGCTATTTGCAGCCCATCTCTTAGGCAGGATTTTCCCCAAGTCCATAGCTTTTCCTTACATATATTCCATGGTCCTGATATTTCTCGCATCTCAGGTTCTCCACTGCCAACCACAGTCATCTCCATAGCTTCACACAATGGCATCACAGGGCCTCTTTGTGGCAAATTTGACCCTAACCTCACAGTGCCTAGCACTGGTGGCTCTGGATTCATGGTACATTTCATGACCCTCTATTTCCTGTAGTTTTTCATGCTTCCAAAACTAGCACCATGCAAGCAAGTCTGCCATTTTTTTAACCAGTTGAGGATGAAGCCTGACCATGAGAAGCAGGGAACTTCAGCATTCTTCCTGCAGGCTTCCTCCTTTCAAAATCATTGACATTCACATTAGCCTGAGCTTTTTTGGGTTGGATCTTGCCCTAAGGGACTTTGCCCCAGTGCAAAGAAGCTAGCCCATCCTGAGGGGTGGTAATCTTTTTAATGATTACAGCTGAAGTGGCTTCAGTCTCTGGGCCTGGGACCTGAAAATTGCTGACATTTCCATGTGTGTCAAACTATATTTTTTCGTATCATGATCCATATTTTCCCAAGCCACACCCACACACTGTACATTCTTCTGTCTTTAAATCCCCTCTGCCAAACACATTAATCATTACTTTTAAATTCAACTTTGCACAGGTACTCAATACCTGGGCAGAAAGACAGCTAGTTTCCTTGTAAGAATTTCACATTAACTGCCTCTAGCCAAGTTCCCAACAAAGTGGAAACTCTTAAACCTTATAAGCTGAGCTTCTATTGCTCACATTTCTCTCTGCATTCCTGTTCTCCAATCTCTCACCAAAATGGTCCATTATGCTCTGCCTATATCATTGTAAGGTTTCTCCAGTCTAAAGTTCTAAATCCTTCCATATTCTTTCTAAAAGCAGTTCCACAGACTAAGAGCCACATGGTCACAGCAATAAGCCCTTCTATCAATTTTCTCTAATAGTTCCTTCCCATTGCTCACACAAAATACTCAACCAGAAGTAGCTTGTGAAGGAAATGGTTTATTTTAGCTTACAGTTTTGAGGGGAAGTTCCTATCATGGCAGGGAATACATGGCAGGAGCAGACAGCCACCATCACATCATCACATCAGCAGAAAGGAAGCAGAAAAAGCTAAAGTGTACCAAGCAGAGTTGAACTATAAAATCTCAGAGCCTCTACACTTACCCCAGGAAGGTGCCTTTTCCTAAAGGCTCCACAAATTTCCCCAAAAGTGCCACCAACTAGGGATCAAGTATTCAAATACATGAGTCTATGGAGGGCATTATACATTTAAGCCACCACACATTATAATGGTCTTTGGCTGTGCTGCCCTTGGGCTCCTTTGGAGACAGGATGCAGCAAGTTCTGGTGCCCAGTGACCTAGTCGGTCTGGTGGTGATTCAACAAAACATAACCCAAGAAATAATATTCTCAGAAGGTGTGTTGGATAGCATAGGTGCCTGATGAGTTCACTATACCTTGTAATTTTATATGTGGTTAAAAAATTAGCCAAAATAATCGTGTTCCTTTAAAGATGTATAGTGGAATTGTTATGAAATAAAATTCAATCTTCTGTCACATTACTTTTGTCATAGTTCACTGGCTCAAAGAGAAGGGGAAATAGGTAGCTAGATTGGAAACAGTAGAAATATCTAAAAATTTGAATACACATGCAGAAAATTTTATTTTAAATGTTTCTAACTAATGAGGAAACAGTTTACTTATGTTTTAAACTATCTTTTCTTGCATTTGTGTCTAGTATGTGTAACGTGGCATGTATATAGTATATGTTGTACATGCATGTGTGGGTATAGATGTGCATGCAGAGGCCAGAAGAGAACATTTGGTGTCCTTGTCTGTCACTCATCCATATTGCTTCAGTGTGACAGAGTCTCTAATTGAACCTGATGCTACTATTTTTTTGTCAGACTGGCTGACTAGTAAACCCCAGCAATTCTCCTGGAGGGTTCCAGGCATATGTGGTCACGTCTGGCTTTATATGTGGGTTTTGCAAGTTGAACTCAGGACTTCTCAAGGTCCTCGTGCTTCTGTAGAAAGCACTCTTACCTGCTAAACAATTCCCCACTCTCAAATCAAACTTTTTTTTGGAGGGGGTTATCTTTATTATCCAAAAGTAGATACATTGAATGAGCAAATCTTATGATGTTACCCCCCCGCCATTTCCCTTCTCCATGTTCCCAATCCATTGGGTATCTCCTTGATGGGCATGCTGGATCAGTCCATGGTGTTGGGGGGTTATGAATTGCACAGAGATAGTCAGGTTTCTCCATACCCTTTGTGTGTTGTTGCTGAGGGAGGCAATGTCTCTGGATATTCTCCCCACCATGGCTCTTACAATCTTTCCGCCCCCTCTTCTGCTCAGTTCCCTGAGTCATGGTGGGTGAGTTTTAGGTCTGCTTTATTGTTGAGATCTTAAGTGACTCTGGGTTTCTGCTTTGGGTTGTATTGAATATTGTTGCTGTCTATCTAGTTGACCTACCCTGTGTTATCTGACTTGCTGTGGTGATAGGTCTCTTGTTTATTATGCACTTCCTCATAGGTTTGATTTGGGCATACATTATAGGCCTCAGGATGGTTCATTTCTTGCCAGGATGCCAGCCATTGTCCCATGGCTTGTTGATGGAATTGGGTTGACCACAGCTCTCTCACTCCCTTCTGAAAAATACAAACAGAATCTCCATCGGAGAGTGAGATCAGTATAGGTTAAATGAGATACATGTTGCTATTTTGGCAAGATTCTATTGGGTGTAGTCTCTCTGTAGCTTTCTGGTAGTGGGATTTTCCCCTTGGAGCTCAAGTTTTTGGTCCCCATAAGATTTTCAAATCAAACTATCTTAATTTAAACAACTAATTTTACATTTTTTAAATTGTATATAGTATTTTGGGGCAAAGTGACCCGACTTCTTAATCTGATTTTGTTACTTCATGATGTCCCTTAGGCAAAAGTTTTCATCTTCTTCTAAAAATAGGAGGGGCCCCTAAAGTAAATAAATTCATTTGATGGAAGTTTATATTTGGCATCATTTTGTTATAGTAGAAAATATTTAAGCTGTAATGTTTTATGACAAAGGAAACAAAAAATTAAAAAGTATAGCACCATCAATCCCAAATACACATTTACACACACACACACAGAGAGAGAGAGAGAGAGAGAGAGAAAGAGAGAGAGAGAGAGAAAGAGAGAGAGAACAACAAACTCAGCCTAGGTTACATTGGGATTATGTGATTGTGGTTAAAATATCATATTTCCAATGTTTGTTTATAAATTTGGGTAAATACCCTATGCCATCAAGAAAAATGATTGAATGGATTTGCCTCTGAGGTGCTAAGTGGAGCTGCACACTGAATATTGATGACTCGCCCCACCCTCAGAGCGGTGCAGACACATGCTCCGTGTAAATTCCTCTGAAGTATGAATTCTTTCATCCTAGTCTTAGCTCATTTTTCTTACCCAATCATGCCACATCAAAGCAGGTGACAACTTCAACGAACCACAAGTCCTTCTCCTCAGATGCTGGGACCCTCATTCCATCTGTGTCACTGCCCTAACTTCCTTGGGAGTTTCAGACCCTGAAAAGGCCACCTTCTATTTAACCCAGATCACTCATGCTTCCTTCTGTCTGGGTTTGAGCTCTTGCAATTAGGTCTGAGGCTTATTGGCAGAGTCTGGCTGTCTTTTCCGTTAGGAGAGTACATGAGAAGTGCCTGTTTCTAAAAACTTTGATGAAATTTTTACTTGCAACTAAAAAGGTGATCTGGCTACAAATGAGCTACATCACTATACTTGCTTTGATTTGATGATATCGTCCTTAAACTAGAGCCAGTAGTTAATTAATTATAAAGGTACATGCATCAGTAAATCCTCATACTATATTTTACTAGGTTTTAGCTTTATTTTCTTATTTTGGCTTTCCCTTCCCTTAGTGGGTTCATTGACAGATGATGGCAGAGAACCTCTCAGAAGGTGACACGGTCTTGTGACTAAAACACAATGTGCCCCATTCCATATATTAAAGATTTCTGCTTGTTATGTAGCTGCTACTTGAATCATATGTACTGCGCTTCTAAAGGCCAAAGACCATACTATTCTACAGCCAATTACAGGTATGTGTATCTGCATGTGTGCATTGTGTGTATACATCTCTCTCAAATGCTCACTTAGCAAATGCCATCAATAATATAAATGAAATATCTCAGATCCTTATATTAAAAGTTGAAGACTTATCAAGTACACATAAAATATTTATCTTTTCTTTGAAACAGAGTTCTTTTAAAGAGAAATATGATAGAAGGAAAAAAGGTTTTACAACCTTTGAAAGCAAATTGCTCCTTAAGGTGCTTAGAAGAATGACAGGTCTGTACTTTTAAAAACAAGATTATGAAAATTGTCCCTATTTTTGAGACAGCCTAAAATTAAGAAGGCTTTGAAATCTCTTCAAACAGTTCTTTTAAAATTCTTTTATGAGAAAACCCTAATTATTATTTAAAGTAAAACAGCATTATTTAAAATTCTTATCTTATAAGCATGCTGTTTAAAAATTAAGCCCAAATCAAGCCAAAAGTATAGGTTTCTTGCTTGAGAAATCTTGATGCAAAAACTATGCTAACTACCAAACAATACTCCAAGCAATACAGAAATCATCATGAAGTGAGCTAAATAGGAACACCACCTTTCTGCTCCTCAGGTGCCGGAGATGAGGAGCCAGTCTCACTGTTGGTCCTGGATGATAGATTTATTTTTTCCTATACACATGGCTTCCCCCAAAAGTCATAACTGAAGATATCTGGAGTGAAATTTTCCCAATTTCTCTCTCCCACTCTCATTTCACATATCTGATGACTTGTATGATACTTTGGAGTTTCCTCCAGTAACTGCATTTTACTATGGGGATAAAGGACAGTGAACAAAATCATAGATCACACAAGTTTAATTTCATGTTGGGAAACAGAAGAAATAAATCAGTGGAAGAAAGCAATAGGATGTAGATGTCTAGGTACTGAGTTCTGGCTACAGTTAGCAGGTATTACTTTCTTATACATATCCTGAAATCCACATTAACGAAATGCTTAGCTAGTTGAATGTAACTATGTATAACAAGTCTGTTAAATCATCACATTAATGGCGGCCATTTGTATGTGAGTCTGATGAGGGCAGAATCGGGATGAATTCAAGAGGATCCCTGGCTTCTGGAAATACCACTTGGTGTCTGTTTGTTTCTAAAAAGTGGTAATGTTTGCCAGTGAAAAAATAGCATGGCTGATTTTTTAATAACAAACTTAATAGCTGGAGGGACTCTTGATTTGGAGGGTCTTAATGCAAAGTAAAATTGTTATCACATAAACTCTTGGGATCTTTACAGAGAAAATAATTAACTTTAAAGTTGTTAATTTACAATCATGGAAATGAAAAAGTATGATTTCTGTGTTCATTCTATGACCCGCTGGTTTACAAAGGCCAGCAGCCCCAGGAGAACAGCACTTCATGGAGAGGCTCTGTTCTGGAACAAGCAAGGGGCCCATGCTGAACTGGCAGCATGGGTTTTAGCATCAGAGCTTGTGCAAACCCACCTTGAAAGAGTGCAGTCACAATCTAAACTTTTAGGTTAATATGTGCAGAGAACTATCTTGACCACAGAGTATGGAACTAAAATGTCCTTTAGCCAGAATCCTGACATCTGTCCTGCATCTGCCAAAATCAACGATTCCAGCCTTGGTGATCTCTGAAGATAGGAGTGAGCAGGGGCTGTGCTTGTCTGATAATCATTTCCCAGGAAAATCGCACATATGTCAAATCTGTTTATTAAGGACACATTTCTTAAAAATGCGAGCTGAGTGATATCCCACAACCTTTGTAGGAAGTAGTAATTAGCAACTAAGAACTACTAAGAATACCCACGAAATACCCTGCCAAGTTTGAAAATGCTAAGAATACCCAGGTCAAACTACCAAGTCTGCAAACTTCTATGAGTTCCCAGTTAAACTGCTGATCCTGAGATGTTCTCACCACCTAGTGCCATCAAGACCCTGCTTCTCCCTGATGTACCAGCTAGACAAACTGGTCACTGCGAGGGGCTGGCTGCATGGGCTTCTGCTAGCAGACTGTGGAGGGTTTCTCATGAATTAGAACCCCACGAGGGAGAGGCCCAACCTTCACAGGAAGACACGCTGTAGAGAATGTTGAGAGGAGACTGTAGAAAATGCAAGTATATTCTGGATGTCCTCATTCAAGCACCAGTTTGTCAGTTTAGTTAAGCAAAACAACAGGTAGATGCACACTCAGGTATGACAGACTGGTCCTGTGTGAGCTGCATATGGGGGCAACATGGGAGAAAGCAGCTGCATACCCAGCCACCGAGCCTGTGCCCATTTGGGAGAGCAGCTGCAAGCCTTCACACCACTCTGTTCTGGTTCGCATGATTGGGAATGACTAAAAATATTGTCTGGTGTAAACTCCACATTTGATATAGGGCCAGGAAGCCAGGGTGGAATTTGTAAGTGACTTTCCCTACAGTTCTGAGGCAGCAAGCAGCAAGGTGGAATTAGAGCCCATTTCCGACACAAGCAGGCAATGTTTGGTCATAGGTCCAGGAATTGAGCATGGCAGCTGAAGTATACTGTTTCTAAATGTTACAGCATCATGAAAATTCATTACACAGATAATAAAAACTGCCTCCATCATTCATGACTATAAAATTGTGGAAACAAAGAGGCCCTGTCTGCCCAATGTGCTTCCTCTAGGGTTTGGAGAAATAAGTGCTCAGATGTATGAGACAGTGAGCTAATTTTGAGATGTTTGTCCTTCTTCTGCAAGGCATAAAGTAATGGAGAGAAAATGGCGTTGACTTCTATGGGAGAAGGCAATGGAGAACAATGTGTTTAGACAAACTTGAGCAAAGCCAAGTGTGTGGAAGCAGAATACCCAGTGGGTGTTGTGGAAGGAAGTTCAGATCTAGTGGAAAGACTGAGGAAAGGACACCTTGTCCACAAAGCTTTAGGTAGAATCTGGAACAGTTACCTTCTCTTTGCTGGGACAAAATGCCTGACCAGTTGCAGAAGATGGAAGGGAAGAGTTTATCTTGGCCTCCAGTCTCAAGGGAAAGTTTCATCATGGCTTAGTAGAGCAGAACCTGTACATCCCATCTTTCCACAGAAGCTGACAGGAAGCAGCAATAGTGAGCTGGCTCTGGCATGGGGGGCTTGGACTGTGACACCCCCTGGCCCACCCCAAGCTATAACCCTCCTGCAGCAAGGCTCCACATACCATCATTTCCATCAGCCGGGAATTGAGCATGAGGCTTAATCACAAACACCTGAAGCAAAGCAGGACATCTCACATTCAAATCACCACAGGATCTCACTTCTATAGTATTTCACACATGTCAAGCTGCTTTAATTATTTTGAGGATTGAATTTATGACTTTCTGGAAAACCTCAATGTGGAAAATCCACTTCTGGCCACTTCAGATGGAGGCTCTGGTCAGAGCACTGGGCAGTAGGAGTAGCAGCAAGAGGAACACTCCCAAGCCTGTGTAAAAATTGTCCTTTACAGTGACATCATCCACAGGAGATGGAAATTCTCCAAACACTCTGTCAGAAATGTGATTAGAAGATGAAAGATCCCACCAAGAACAGTGAGTCAGCATATTCAGGGAAAATGGCTAGGTAAGAAGAGGTGATGGAGAGAGGTCAGGAAAGATAAGTATTAACACAGCTCAGGAAGGAGAATTGTCAAAGGGTACTGTTACATTCTTGAAGTATATGAAGAAAAAGAAAATAGCAACATGATCAATATATAAGCCTGAAAGGAACCAAATGAAACCATGATAAAGGATTCCATTAGAGGGTTGATGCACCAACCTATGAAACCTACACATACTACCACATGCAAAATAAATAAATAAAAGTGGTGGAAAAGAAGCCAAAAAAAAAAAAAAAAACATTTCCCTGGGCTTGGGTTATGGGGGGTCAGGGTGGATCTGGAGAGAAGGGGTTACTGGCAAGAGTTAGTTATAATGGCAGTGGTTAGTCTTGGTTTCCAGACTGGCTGGACTGACAGGTATCTAGGCATTTGGTAGAGCACATTCCTGGGGGGTATCTGTGAGATGCTTCCAGTGATAACTGGCATGTGAAGTGAGAGGGAAGAGCCACCCTCGGTGTGGGAAGACAGTGGGCTGGGAGCCTGAATGAAAGCTTCCTTGGCAGTAAAACTAGGAGTCTTTTGAGTATGTGTGGTTTCTGATGTTGCCATTGCCTATACCTAGACTCCAGCTTCCTCGGTGTAGACTTTCCATATAGACTCCCTGGAGACCACAGGAGTCTCCAGGCTTTGGCCTGTGCGGTCCAGGCTGAGTTTCTTCAGGATGACTCTGTTCTGAACATGGACCCACTAGCTAGAGATACAGCAATCACCCAATCATTGTTTGGAATGAATTTCATACCATTATTGTAACTGAAATATATCAGCCTTCCTTGGAGAACCACGAAGATTTCAGGCAAGAATCTTTGAAACACCAAACCACCTTGGAATAAAAACTTGCTGGGAGAAGATAAAGGGAAAACTAGAAAATCCAGACAAATCAGACCCTAAAAAGAGCACTACAGATAGTCAGACCTCAGCATTAAAATAACTGCAATGCATATGTTTGAAATATGCAAAAGTTGAACTGAGAATTCCTGAACTGAACATTTCAGTTACTGAATATAAAAACTCAGTGACTGTATAATAGTGACTTAAACTCTGAATAAGCAAAGTGAATAGACTAGAATGGGTATGAAATAAATGTAGTGGGGTTTTCAGAGATAAATAAAGTAGAATAAGCAATATATGGGTTATGGAGGAAGTGTGTATCATGCATGGAACTGTAGCCCCTGAAAATAAGATGAGAACAGTGATCCTTAGACAAAGGCAATGCCGAGGAGATACTGGGTGAGAATTTTCAAGAGATTATGTATGATATACAGCTGTTTATTCAAGTTATAAATTCTAAATTCGAAGGAGAATATGAAGAAAACAACCTCAAAGAACATCAGAATAAACTTTGAAAACACTGACAAAGGGAAAAACTATAAAGGCATTCAGATGCAGAAAATATTTCTTTCAAGGACCAGAACAGAAACCATGGCAACTGAAATGTAAGTGTAAAAAAATTATACATATACATTACATACCTTATACACATACACACACATATATATGGTAATATATACATACAGCCAACATATTTCAAAATGAAGGCAAAATGGAGACATTGCACTCAAAGGTGGAAAATAATTTGCTATTACGCCTTCATTAACAACAAGTAATCAAGTAAATAAGGGAGTCATCTGACATTGACAAGACAGTCTGGACTGAACCAGCCTATAGCATTTACCACATCTCTATATATTGAGCTCTCTATGTCATCTAAACTATTTCTTGTTCTTTACATCTGCACATATTTATAGGAAGTATTCAGTGTTTAAAATACTGTGATTATCTCATGAAGGTTATATTATATGTACATTAAGTATACATGATTTAAAAAAACAAAAATAGGCAAATGAAAATATATCAAACCAAAAGCTTCTGGCTAGCAAAGGAAACTGGAGTGAGGAGACAGACTACAGAATAAGACAGACATCTTCTAGAGGGATCATCTCAAGACTATATAAAGAAACCAACATCTTAAAGATGAAAAACACAATTATTTCAACTAACATGAGTAAGTGATCTGAATATATGCCTCTGAAAAGAAGGAATCGAAATGGTCCCTTAAGTGAAAAACTCCTCAATACTATTAGACATGAGGGACACGAACGTCAAAACCATAATGAGGTGCTTTCTCCTGCTGGAATTGCAGTAATCACCAATGATCAGGTGAGGCTGGTGAGAAGAGCAGCCGGTGCACACACTGGCAGGAATGCAGTCTAAGCTCCATGGCAATCAGTATGCAGCTCCTCAGAGGCCAACGTCAGAACTACATACAGTCTAGCTACAGCACTCCTGGGTATTTCTCCAAAGGAAATGAAGTCAGCCTACGTGAGAGCTGCTACCTGCACAGCACTGTTTATTGTAGCACATTGTTGGTCTCCTTGCCTGTCTCTGGCTTCTTCCTGTGGTGGATAGGATACCAACTTCAAGGCCAGTCCCCCCACCTCCCTGCTCCCCAACACCACACAACTGTCTATACTGAAAGCATCCTAAAGTCAGTCTGATTTATTTCAATTGTCATGCGAAAGTCTTCAAGAAGAGCTCGGAGCATGCCCGTGATTTTACCCTTTGGGTTGTATGTCTTTGTTCCCAGGGCTCTAAATTCCCTCTCTGTCATTTTCTTCTCAGAAACCTTCCTTTGGCCACCCTCAGAGAAAAAAGTTACCTAGTTCCCTTTACTTAAGGATGAAAGTGGAAAAAAAGAATTTATTTTCTGTTATTTATCATTATCTGATTGCTCATTTTAAGCCATAAATATTTAACTGCATTATATATAACTGCAGATATACTTTGGAGCAAGTCAATATTTTAAAATACATAACAGTAAAGAGTAATAATAAAATCTATAAAATATGTTAATTTTTATATAAAGTATTGAATTTTTCCCTTCCTGCTCCACTCCTCTTAATAAATAACAATAATAGATTCCTATTGTGCCGGTGATAAATACAATAATTAAAAACTGGGAAGGGGACAGTGACTGATGGTCTGCTCTCATAACAAGGAGCTTCTGCAGGTGGGTTGAGAATAAAAGCTGGCACAGGGCCTCTGGGGCATGTTTACTGTCACTAGATGTTTCTTGACACCACAAAACCGTCAAGGTGGCAGCCAAGTCATTTCAGCACATGAAGGTGTCAACCTTGAGGCTGATCTTCCAATGGTAACCTTGCCCAGCTACACTGTGGCAAACCAAATGAAATCAGCAGCAGCCATATTGCTCTTGCCCAGTGGTCTCCATGGAGGCCTGATCCGGAGCAGGCTTCTGTTTCCACATCACTCATCCCCAGTGGGACAGGTGAAAGCCAGGTTCATTTCCTTCACAGCTCTCCAGCACCTCCATCTTTAAAGAAACATTGAAATAACACCACGGTTTAAAAGACTTGTGTGCATCCAATCGAAATAGCAGTGGAATGATCATGAAATAGATTTCCTAAAACACAGGATGGAAGAACAGAGCTTCTAAAGCTGAGGCCAGCTCTGCTGGGTTGTGGCTCAGTGGTAGAGCCCTGGGCCAGCATGTACCAGGCCCTGGGAATGATTCCCAGCACTGAAAAAGAAACCCAACTCTCTTTCCTAAGAGACAGCAGAAAGGCCTGTCACCCCTTGGTTCTATCTGAAGTCCTAATTTAGTCAAGTGACAGTTGTAGTAGTTTGAAGATGAGGCTCCAGAGAAATGCCCATGACCTCAACATGTGGTGATTTATATCTATGAGAAAGGGATGTGTTTGGTTGTTTTTCTGTTGACAGATAATTATTTTGATGGTACTCAAAATCTCACTGGAAGGCTTCGTCTTCCCACCTCATAAGCATGATTAGTTTGTTAGGTCATTAATATGCACACATCATAAACTGTCTCAAAGCCATAGGAAAAATGTGGGGGAAATTAATTGATTAAAGTTGACATTCACTTTTCAGATCTTTTTTAATAGCATAGTGGGGGCATTGTGCACTTAAGTCACGCTGTGAAAACAGAGCTGTGTATCCCAGGAAAATGCCTGGCTTGTTGAATATTTGAGATGACACTTCAGACCATCCCTGATAGTGTGAAACTGCATCGTTGAATTGCTTGACTTGTACTATGGCATTGCTCTTTTGTCTGGTTGTTTTCCTCCTCTCTTCCTTGCATTATTGGCTTATATTTAGACTGTGTCAACAATTAACTGTCACTGTGATGCATAGATGGGTAGAATTTTACTATTTCTCATGGAGTTATGGAAAATAATCAAGGTAATTTTCACAACGGGAATATGAAAATATAAACTAAACAGGCTGTTTAGACTAACCCTCAATCTGGGCTGAAATTAGCTAATTACTGACCACACAGAATTCAAAGACAAGAATAACTCTAATTTCTCCCAATTTATCATTGTGCAGGAGTTGGTAGTGACCTCTGCTGGCTCAGACCCTCACACAAAGGAAAGATCTGGGTGGCAGGAGCAGGTTTCATAGCAGGAACAAGGTGTCACCATAATTTAGGCTTCTCCCTTCCCAGAGACAGGGAGACAGCACTTCTTCCTTAGGGATGTATTTGGATCGGCACCCAGCTCCTTGAGATAGTGCTGAGGTGGTCAGGTCGGAAGAAAGCCTTATTTGCCTTTTAAATGGATTAACAACGTTTCAAAGAAGTGGAAAAAGAACTTTGAATCTCAACTTCCATGGCTTTTTGTGGATCCTTGAGCCTGCCCTCCATTCCCCTGATTTTATGTGGCTGTGTCACAATGAAAGGGGATTCACAATAAGTGCATAGGAGCCCACAGCCCACAGGCTGTGAAGGAGGAACAGAAGAGAGGCCTGGCAGGGGCTTCCTATGAGCATGGTGGCTGAGTAGGAGGAAGGGAGGGAAAAACTCCTTTGATTCCTCATCATTCACCATGACACACAGTGCTACACTGGTCAGAACTGACTGTGTCCTTCACTGCTGTGTATGAATTATTTAAGGTCCCATTATACAGCAGATAAACAAGTACTGAGCTGCCAACCCCTCTCCATTGTCCAGCCCGGAGAGACCCAGACCCAGACCCAGACCCACAGTGTACTGACTCTAATTGGGGCCCTTTCTTCTTAAAGTTCTGTCTTGTTCAAATTGTGTAAATAACATCCTATGCTGCTTTAAAATGTTATACTATAATTTTTCTAGTATTTAATCACCTTTAAAATATGATATGTGGTATGTGCACTGTGAAACAAGAATTGTGATAAACTTGGGAGGTTTTCTTTGGGTGCAAATCCAAAATTACATCTTGACAGTCAGAGATAATAATCCCATGAAGGATTCAAGGGTTCTGCTTCAGTTGCACCATTATCTCCACTTTGGAGGGCAGGGCTAGATTTGGCCAGTGGTTAATTACCATTGTAGTAATTGCTATTAACACTCAAGGAAAGGGTCCTATAGAAATAAACATGACTCTAATGGTATTTCAAGTGGCTTTGTGTGTGCTGGCCTCATAAATTGACAAAGTCCACATCAGACTTCTACTACTACTTCTGAGTTGCCAAAGCTAGAGGGGCAGGTTTATAGTTTGCTGCCATGTGGGAAGGCACCCAGATTTCTGGGGTTTCCTGCTTATCATACTAGGCAGGACAATAAGCAGATCCTCTGGGTCACAAACAACACTTCGTGTAAGTATAGCTTAATAGTCTCCTAAACCTCCTCCATGTTAGCAGTATCTATAATCTTGGCCGAATGCAAACTACAACCTGAAACAATGTGGAGACTCAGAGTGGTGAGCTGAGCTTCCCTCACCAGCCTCACCAGATCCTGTAAGGGGAAAATGCCTTGCTGATTTCTCTACTAAAGAGATGCCTACTAGATCATCTAGTGAGCTCACAAGAGGCCAAGGACCTCTGGGGTGGGAGGTGGACTTTAAGGAACATCTGTGAGCCAGAATCCAACTGAGACAGGCTTTTTTTTTTTCAGGTGTGGGGAACTGAGCCCCTGAATGTAAAAAGCAAAAGTTTCCTTTGGCTTATTTTTACAGTCTGCACTGTGCCAGAGATCTAGAGAGATGTCTGGCTGACCTGTTTTTCCACCTGAGCCCCTCCCTAGGGGTTGAATGGTAGGTCTCCTGACACTGTGGTTGGCCAAGCTTAACTTCCTGAGCCAGCCTGAGCCCAGACCAATCAGCTATCTCCGACTCATCTGGGGCAGGAAACAGGAAATAGCACTAAGAGTTTTATACACAAGGAAAAGGCTAATTGCTTCTTCTTGGCTGGCCAGCACAGACCCCCTGAACCTCCAGGTTCTGGTAAGCACTTTTGTCTCAGCCTGGAGGCTAAAGCAAGGGGCTTCTTCTCCCACATGGGATTTCTTTTCAATGCATGGCAGGAACTCGCTGTACTTTTTTCTCTTTTTAGCTCTTAATCTCATAAATATAATAAAGTATTGAAAGACCCCCAAGGCCTCTCTCGGGAGAGCGTACCCCAAAACTCCAATAATCACAAGCAAGAGGAGTTTTTTTTATTCTTCGGCTGCGCAGTCAGGCTCCACAAGCAGACAGATGAATGTCCAGGCAAGAAGGAGCCCCGAAGAACAAAGGAGCAGGGTATTTATAGACAAAAGCCACAAAATTATAATACAGCTCAGGCCATAGGGCGTGTTGTACTTCTATTGGCTCTTTTCCTGTATCTATGTGCCTCCTGATTGGTTACTCTTTTTTTTTGTGTGTGTATGTGTGTTATTGGTTACTCTTTTTTAGAGCCTAAAATTTGCATTGGCATCTCATCCCAGGGCCAGCCCACATTCCAGGACAGCCACATGCTACCTTATATGGTGTCTTTGTTCATTCCCTGGTCTTTATGGCCAGGCATTCCTCAGGGAGGGAGAAGTGAGTCTAAAAATGGAGTCTGCTTTATAAAATGGAGTCTGCTTTACAAAATGGATTCTTCATTCCCCCCTTGTCTTATGGGCCTATTTGAATCTTCAAATAATGCCTCTGAGGTTCTGAGTTGCTGATAGCCCTGAGTGAGCACAAAGGTTTGTACTACTGAAATTCTTTCTCTAATAAAGGAAATAAGCCTATTTATAATATATGGTCCGATGGTTACTAAAAGCAAAAGTATAAGGAGTGGCCCAATCAGGGCTGAGAGTAAAGTGGTGAGCCAGGGAGATTGAGAGAACCATGACTCAAACCATCCCTGCTGCCGATCATGTTCTCTCTAGCCTCTTTCTTAGCTTATTCATTGATTCTTTGACCACCCCGGTGTGGTCGGCGTAAAAGCAACATTCTTCCTTCAGCGCAGCTCACAACCCACCTTCCTGCATGAAAAGTAAGTCAAGTCTCCTGTGATTCTGCAACACAACCTCAGATAAAGAGGTAAGGGACTCTTGTAGGGCAGTAACAGAAGTTTTTAAAGCCCGTAAGTCTTGATCCATTGCTGCCTGCAGCTGTGTAAATTGTTGAGACCCATGTATCAAGGCTGCTGTACCTGTCCCTACTCCTGCTGCTGCTCCTATTCCTACTAGTAAAGCTAAAATGAGAGAAATTGGCCCCCTCGGATATCTAGTAGTACGCCCCTCTATTTGCTCTTCAAACGTATGAGTGTCATGATAGAGTACTCTGGGAAACAGCCGTACCATTACACAATAGTGAGCAGAGTTATCGAATATCAAAGTTGAAATACAGGGAGTGAGTCCTGTGTTACAAGCCCACCAGACCCCTGAAAGTTCGGGGACAAGGTAGAACCCTGGTAAAGAGTTATCTACTGTCTTAGTCTGAAGGCATAAAGTTTGTCTCTCTGGTGGGGGTGTGCCCAAGCATATTCCTTTTCCTGTTACTTTGGGGAGAGTGAGCTTATGATTTCCATCCCATCCACAGGTGGTGTGGTTAGCGACTATCCTGTATGAACCGTTTATGGCTATCCCCTCATAATATGGGGGAGCTGCTGAGAGGGAGAGCCAACAGGACTTGGTTAGGTCACTCAGGGTGGCATTTAGTGCCGAATATGCTCCCATGATAAGGTTGATAAGGGAGGGTTCTGGCACTTTAACCAGATGTCCTAGCCTTTCAATAGCTTCCCCAGATATAGCCTTATGAACTACCAACTCTGGTTCCCCTGGTTGAACGGTGGTTAGAGGTGGGGGAGTTGCCTGTTTGTCTTGAGTGCCTTGTCGTTTCACTGGGCTGTGGCCTATTGCTAAGTTGGGAACTATTATCCTTAGTATTTCTTCTCTCTTTAGTCTGATAGTGAACCATAGACCAAAATCAGTCCCTGTAATGTAATATCTTAACCCCTACGTCCTTCCTCTTTACAATACGCGCAAATGTTCTTCTTTGGGCGCTCTTTTGCCCAGTGGCCTTTTTCTTTACAATAGGCACATTGGTTGCGTTCAACACGGGACTGCATCCTGCCTCTCTCCTTGCTACTCTGACCCTCCTGCACTACAGTGGCCAGTATCCTAGTCAATTCTTTATTCCTTCATTTATCTCTTTCATTCTCCCTATCCTCCTGCAAATTTCTAAGTCTTTCTTCTCTTTCTTCTAGAGTCTCTCTTTTATTAAATACCTTCTCTGCTTCCATCAATAAGTCCTGTATGGTATAACCTTGTAGTCCCTCCATTCTCTGCAACTTTGCCTAATATCTGGCGCAGACTGATATATAAAAGCCATGGAAATGTTCCCCCGATTCTCGGGCAACTCAGGGTCAAAGGGAGTATACATCCTGTAGCCTTCTTTCAGCCTCTCTAGGAATGCTGCCGGACTTTCATCTGCCCCCTGGGTGATCGATCTCACCTGTGCCAAATTAGTGGGCCTCCGGCCCGCTGCTCTGAAGCCCTCTAGGAGAACCTGGTGATAGACACGGAATCATTCCCTTCCCTCCCGAGTGTTATAATCCCAGTCGGGACGACTTAAGGGAAAAACAGCATCAATCTCAGGGTAGGTTGCCCATTGTCCCATGGGACATTCTTGCGAGCCTTCAGGAGAACTCGTTGTCTTTCCCCCGACGTCAGGAGAGCCTGTAAAAGTTTCTGGCAATCATCCCAAGTGGGTTGATGCGTCAGCAGAATAGACTCTATTAGATTAGTTAGGGCAAGGGGATCCTTAGAGAAAGGGGGGTTATGAGCCTTCCAATTATAAAGGTCTGCTGCAGAGAATGGCCAATATTGGATGGTACGGCCCTCCGGGCCAATCTGGGTTCTGAGGGGGAGAGTGGGTATAGGAGTAGGTGCATTAACATCTTCTCATTTTCCCCTGAGGCGTGACGTGATAGGGGAACTTAGTTCAGAGGGGCTAAGATCCTGAGAGGGGGTGGAAAAAGAAGAATTAGAGGAAGGAGCGGGGAGGGGTACTGGAGGGGCAGTGGCGAAGGGGGAGGATGCAGGGGGCCTATAAGGGGGTGGCTGGGATGCCATAAGATCAAATAGCTCCTCATTATCTGTGGATAAAATAGGTTTAGTTTTATCAATTACCGGGTAGAGGGCAGAGGTAGTCGTAGGAGATGGAGCAGGAGTGGGGGGGTCAGAAGTAGGAGGAGCAGGAGGGAGTGTGGGCAGAGTAGGGGCGGGTGGAGAGGGGGAGGGATCTGGTGGGGAGGGGGAGAGATCAGGGTAGACAAAGGGAGCCAGCCAAGCAGGCGGGCTGGCGACTAAATCTTCCCAAGTAGCGATGTAAGGCACTTGATCAGGGTATGTCTGCCAAATCTTATTTTTAACCTGCAAAATAACAGATTTGTTAAAGGTACCCTCTTCTGGCCACCCCAAATCAAAGAGGGCCATTCAGCAGTACAGAGAGTAATCCACTTCTTTTAACCACCATTGACAAATTATGAGCTCTCTCTCGCATCTCCTTCCAATGGTCTATAGCTAGACTCAAGGGGGTGCTCTGTGACTGACCCATCACAGGCGCAAGTAACACAAAATAGACCACACAGACACAAAGACACAGACAGACGCTTAGGGCCAGAAGCCGCGCGGCACACGATCGGCACAAAACCGAAACCGGATAGACAGAAAGAGACACGGGAAGAATCCCTAAGTCTTCTTCTGGGAGGAGGACTGCCCCATCGTCCTCCCTCCTCCAGATGACCCGTGATGCATCCCCCAGGGCGGAGAATCAGAGAGTTATTGTGTCCATCAACCCCTCTCTAGATTCTAATACAGAGCCGTAACGGTACAGACAGAAAAAGTAAAATGCCGGCCGGACTTACCTCCTGATGGTGGTGTTTATTTGAGTCGGGGGGGGGGGGGTCACTCCAATCCCAGACGAGCCCCCAAATGAAAGACCCCCCAAGGCCTCTCTCGGGAGAGCATACCCCAAAACTCCAATAATCACACCAGCATATGCAAAAGCAAGAGGAGTTTTTTTATTCTTTGGCTGCGCAGTCGGGCTCCACAAGCAGACAGATGAATGTCCAGGCAAGAAGGAGCCCCGAAGAACAAAGGAGCAGGGTATTTATAGACAAAAGCCACAAAATTATAATACAGCTCAGGCCATAGGGCGTGTTGTACTTCTATTGGCTCTTTTCCTGTATCTATGTGCCTCCTGATTGGTTACTCCTTTTTAGAGCCTAAAATTTGCATTGGCATCTCATCCCAGGGCCAGCCCACATTCCAGTACAGCCACATGCTACCTTATATGGTGTCTTTGTTCATTCCCTGGTCTTTATGACCAGGCATTCCTCAGGGAGGGGAAAGTGAGTCTAAAAATGGAGTCTGCTTCATAAAATGGATTCTTCAGTATCTCTAAATCTTACCCTCTGGTCTATAAATTAATTCTTTAAATTTATTAAGACAAGAATCCTGGGTTCTCTATTTGTAGGTACATTGGCATATTATTGTGTTGTTGGCAAGGATCACACCCTCCCAAATCCCTGTTAGGCAATTTAGGACGTTTTTTGAACAGACTAATAATTTTGGCTACAATGGGCCAGGGCACAGAACCTATAGCTAACTGGAGACAGGCACATGCACACAGAAACTATCTCCTCTCATGGAACTGAGACAAAGCCTTCAGGGCAGCCCACTCTGGCATGCAAGGAGAGCAGGGGTCTGGTGAACCTTTAGCCTTGCTTTCAGAAGTAAGTGATGCCATCTCACAAAAAATGAAGTCATGTGCCTTGCACTGGCAGGCACTGTGTCTACATCATCACCACAATGTGTGTTTTCCAAAAGAACACCCCACTTACCCTTTAACAGCCAATGGTGAAGAATGATTGAGCCCATCTTCCTCTAGGGGTCCCCAACGTTAACTTTTAAGTATTGTGAGCATGCCATCAAATTCACAAAATACCAGATTAAAAAGTGCCCTGTGAGATTTAGCAGGAAGAAGGGATAGAACAGAGCAGGCATATTCTTGCTCACAGCCCATTGGATGCTGAGGCAGGAGCATGGCCAGTATGAGGTCTGAACCAGCAAGACCCAATCTCAAAAACTAAACAACAATGAAAATGAGAGATCACCAGAGAAAATACAATAAGCAGAGTGGGCAGAACAAGCATGATAATTGTTTTGGAGAAATGAGAGTGAAATTTTAACCCTCACCAGTAAGCAGTAAAGATGAGCAAACAGGGTCTTCATGAAATTCTCACAAGCCTGCCCTGTTCCCAAAATTCCAGTTTCACCATGGAAGAGGGAAACAATTGACTGGATCGGATTTTTGGGTGGTGTCACTTCTTACAAGTTTCCTAGGGGACATCCCAGTGGTACAACTGTCTGAGAGTCATCCATGCTCTTGCCCAAGGATTCCCTGGTTCACCAAGCTGGGCTTCTCTACATATGAGTGGTTTCTCTGGATCTTCTCCTTCTATTCTTCTCTTCCATCTCCTTCCTCATTCACCTTCTCTGTCTTCCTCTTCTTTCTCCTTTCACACAGCCTTTCTTGAGACTTTGTTTTCGAGTATTCCACATTGTCATGGTTTGATCCAGGTGTCCCCACAAACAAATGAATGTGTTCTGATAGATCGATCCTCAGCTGATGGCAGTTTGGGTTTTACAACCTCGATGGAGCTGTGTTGTCAGGGGTGGGCTTATGGGGTTATAAGCCAGCTTCCCCTTGCCAGAGTTTGGCACACCTTCCTGCCGCTGTTTCCAGTGCTGTGGCAGAGGTGATGTCCAGCCCTCTGCTCATGCCATCGATTTCCCTGCCAGAATGGAGTCTCCCCTCGAGTCCGTAAGCCAAATAAACCCATTCCTCTACAAGCCGCTTTTGCTTGGGTTCTTTCTGGGCAGCAACTAGAAGTCTGACTGCAACACACATGTATCATGATAAAACATTCTACATAACTTCATAAAAAGGAATGTGGATGTTTTCTTTAAATGGATATTTTACTTACTAAAAACACCACTGCTCAATATATACCATATTCTTAGAAACATTAATATATTATAATTATTTTAATTTAGGATAAGAATTTTGCCATAAATTTGTCTTAGAATAGCAGCACCATGCTGGTCCATTCCTGATAGCTTTTTCTTTTCTTTCCCTCTTACCAATGCCTTTGAAGGAAAGATATACTCCAGCAGCTACCTGGGAGCAGTGGTATTTGACCTATGAGTGGACAATTATGTATAACACTTAACAAACTTATCAAACAATATTTCAAATATGAACTGTTATGTTGGTGAAAGAAACATTCTTCCACAGACTCTAAATTTGTATATCATCTGCCTAGTTTGTTCAGGGCTATCTTGGTGTGACTGAGAAGAGGACGATGGAGGCAGATGCAGGAGAGAAACAAGGACTAGAGAGAGGCCAGTGTGAGGTACAATAATAACCCACAGTGTAGTCTGATGGTGTATAACATGAACAATGGAATTGATGAGATAGGAAGCTTATTTAATGAAGAAGAAAAGAAAGAGCATTTGGGGAGAGCAACACTCATTGTGGAGGTACAGAGAATGACGGTTCTAAAAACTGCCCTTCCCTGAACCCAGGAAGGTGAGAGATGTGAGGGGAAAATGGTCCGGGATGAGGGAGAATGGTCAGAAGAGTTGAGGAGCACATCTCTGTGAACAAACTCTCTTCCCTGGAGATTCTAACCATACACACTTATACTCTGTGCTTACAGAATGTGAACTAACTAACTAACTCTGTGGAGGATTTCTACCTCAACATTCTCCTCAATAATAAAATTTTAAAATTGACACGGTGGGAAAGTACAAAAAATTGTTAATGACTTTGAACCAGCAAGCAGATAGATGATAGATAAATATTATAGGCAGATGATAGACAGATGGAGAGAGAGATATGAACTTGTAGTGGGAAGAAAAAATTCACAAGAACGTGAAAGGTCATTTTCTCTTCAATTGAACTCAAGTGGGCACACACAACTTGCCATTTTGATTGGGACCTGATTGGTACCAGGGCAGACATCAATGATCTCCCATTTGGAGCCCAGCTGCAACCAAATTGAGAATCCCTCACCTACCTCATCCAAGCTACAGTACAAAGTACTTCCAAGACTGAACACCAAGCACCACAGAGCAGAGCAAAGACAAATGAACAGAGAAAAATCAAGCATTGTCCCATGTACTCATTTAACACAGTGTACAAAAGACACTTGACTAACACTCTGTCTTCAAATGAGTAAGTCTCCATGCAAAATGGACAACATGAAAAACAAACCAATGTGTTTTTCCTAAGAAATATCAATCTCATAGTAGAGGACCCCCATGAGAAATACCTAGAGGAAACTCCAGAAAAAGAGCTCAAAAGAAGGATTTATAGATACATATTACCTACCAAAACTAAACCAAGATGAAGCAAACCATTTAAACAGATCTATAACAGGCAATGAGATCTAGGCAGTTATATAAAAAAATCTCCCAAATTAAAAAAGTCAAGGACCAGATGGATTCACTGGTACATTTTATCAGACTTTCAAAAAAAAAAAAGTAAAAACAATGCTTCTCAAAAGATTACATAAAAGGAAGAAACACTACTGGACTCCTTTTATGATACCCGTATTACCTTAATACCAAACCAGACTAAGATGCAATGACAACAAAACAAAACAAAACAACAAAAAAAAAAAGAAATCAAAGTTCATATCCATTGTCCTCATGAACATAGATATGAAGATTCCCAATAAAATACTGGCAATCAGAATATGGGAGCTCAGCAAAAAGATCACTCATTCTAATCAGGTGGCTTTTATTCCAGAGATGTGGGAATGGTTCACCAAACAAGTCACTAAATGTAATACACCAGGTAAATGAACTCAAGGATAAAATTCACATAATTGTATCAGTAGATGCAGAGAAGTCATTTGAAAAATATCTAACATCCCTTCATGATAAAAGCCCTGAATCAAGTGAGAATAATAGAGGCTATTTGTGTCAAAACTCAAGCCAATGTTACACTAAATGGAGAAAAATGCAAGCATTTCCATGAAAATCAGGAATAAGAAAATGATATCCACTTTCTCTACTCAATACAATGTAGTACTGGAAGACTTGGCTAGAGCAATAAGATGAAAGAGGCAAATAAAAGGGCTACAAAATGGGAAAGGAAGTCCAGAAAGCTGTTCAAAGCTCAACAAAGTAGCAAGATACAAAATTCACACACATGAAACAGTATCATTTCTATACACCAATAGCAAACATGCTAATGAATGCCATTAACAATTGCCTTAAAATACTTTGGAATAATCATAAGCAAGAATGTGAAAGACTCCTCCAGTGAAAACTTTAAAGCATTCAAGAGACAAAATGAAGAAATCACAAGGAAAGGGAAAGACTCCCCATGCTCATGGATTGATAGAATCATTATTGTGAAAATGGCTATTTACTAAAGGCAATCCACATATTTAATAAATACCCATCAAAAATTCTAATGGCATTCTTCACTGAGATAGCAAAACAATCCAAAAATTCATTTGGAAGCACAAAAGAACTCTGGTAGCCAAACCCTGAAACAAAAGTAGAACTGGATGTATCACTAGACCTGATTTCAAATTATATTACAGATCCATGTTAACAAAACAGCATGGTACTAGCAAAACAAAAAACAAAAAACAAAAAAACACATGTAGATCAATAGAACAGAATAAAAGATCAAGATGTAAACCCATGCAGCCAGAGCCATCTGACATTGAATAAGAACCTTGTCCATGTATAAGAATTGACTCCAAATGAATTGGAGACTTTAACATCAGACCTGACACTTTGAAACTGCTAAAGGAAAAAGTGGGGGAAACACTTTGACATACAGGTATAGGCAAAGCCTTTGGGAGTAGAACATCAGTCCTCAGGAAATAAAGCCAATAGTCAACAAATGGGATCTTGTGAAATGAAAAAGCTTTTGTACAGCAAAGGAAACTATTAATTGAACAAAACAGCAGCCTACAGAATGGAAGAAAATCTTTGCTAGCTATACCTCTGACAGAGGATTAAGACATAAGATATACAAATAAGCTAAACAACAACTGAAACAAGCCAATTAACAAAGGACTATGGAACCAAACAGAATTCTCAAAGAAGAAATGGAAGTGATCAATAAATATTTTTAAAAGTGTTCAACATCTTTAGCTATCATGGAAAAGCAAATTGAGACTACTTTGAGATTCTATCTCACTCCAGTCTGAATGGCTGCTATGTTATAGTTACCTTCTCATTGCTGGGACAAAACATCCAACCAAAACCATCTTAAGGGAGGAAAGTATTTATTTTGCCTTACAGACTCGAAGTTTAAGTGGAGTTAAAGGAGGGGCTGGAGAAAAGGAGGGCATAGGGAAGGGTTAACCAGAACTAAAGATGTTCTGAATAAGCCATATGGAAACCTACTTCTTTGTTAGCTAATCTATATCTATATCTATATCTATATCTATATCTATATCTATATCTATATCTATATCTATATCTATATCTATATCTATATCTATATCATCTATATCATCTATATCTATATCTATATCTATATATCTAGAGAGAGTTTGAGGCAAAGGTACTTTGCACGGATAGAGAATGCTACACATAGAAGCTATAGTTTCCTACAGGAAAATTCCAGTATCAGGGGTTGAATACCAGAGAGTTCTTGTTAGGAAGACACTAAGTACTCAAAAACATTCATATCTTATTTTGAAAGCCTAGTCAAAAGTCTATGACTAGGAAGGTCATAATCCCTACTGCAGAAGTTTCTAATTTTGCTTGGCTAAATGGACATGTTATACCCATTAAACTGCTCTCTAAATATTTATGTTTATGCCCATAAGTTAGTGTTCTCATCTTTGGTCAGAGAGTCTATGATAGCTTGAATGTGAAATGTTCTCCTCATGTGTTTGTGATTAAGCCTCATACTTGATCCAGCTTGTGGAGCCTTTGGGAGGGGGTGACAGAAGGACAAGCCTTGGGGTTTATAATCCTGAGTCCTCTACCAGTCCCAATGAGCTCACACTTGCTGCTTCATTCCTGCCCCTATGTAAAGATGTAAGCCAGCTTTCTGTTCTTGCCATGCTTTCTCCACCGCTTAGAGATTTCAGGGAAAACTTTATGATGACAGGGAAAACCATGGCATGAGCAGAGATGGACATGACCCACTGGCCAATATCAGGTAGACAACAGCAGCAGGAGAATGTGACAAATACTGGCAAGGAGGAATCAGGTATAATACTCATAAACCCAGCAACACACCTCCTCTAACAAGGCTCTAATTCACAAGTTTTCAACAGCTAGGGACCTAGAATTAGGAACACATGCGTTTATGGGGGGGGGACACCTAATTCAAACCACCACATTCTGCCCCTGGCCTCCATAAACAAATGACCATCCATGATGTAAAATGCAATGAATTCAGTCCAATTTTTAAAATCCACATAGTTTTTTTTAATTCCATTACTATTCAAACATCCCCATAGGCCAAGGTCTCCTAATTGAGCTATAAATCCAAATAATAAATAAATAATAAAACACATAATGTTACAAATAAACATTCACACTGCAAAGATGGCACTGGGCATAATAAGGAAAGATTGAACCAATACAAAATCTGAAACAAACAGGGCAAATAATCAACTTCCAGAGCTCTAAGTCCAACGTCATTAAACAGTGACTAAGTCTGGAATTCCAATTTTACTCCTTCAGCTGGGCTGCTCACAGCCAGGGGAGAAATCCATCCTTTGCAAACAGCTCTCTTTGGGAGATATCCAATAGTCCTTGGTCTCTACTGCAATCTGTGTTCATTCTCATGGCTCTGTTGGCCCTCCATACAGGGATTTCTAACAACTCTGCCTTACATTGCCCATGGTCATCTCCCCCCCCCCCAAAAAAAAACCCCAAAACATATTGTAAATCCAGTGACCTTTTCTTTCTTGCATTTGTTATACTCCCATAGTACCAGGTGGGCTGTCAAATTTGCTAATACTTGAGGGAATAAAGGTGATTTTGAAGAGCAGGACACTCCTTCAGCATCCAGGCTTCCTACTTTCCAGAGTCAGCATTCTTTCTGCTATCCCACTGCAGAACAGGAGGCCCAATCTCAAAAGTTGTAATCTCTCAAACGATTGCAGCTGAAGGAGTGATGTTTTCAGCTTTAAAATTTCATTTCTTTCTGTGCCATATCTATTTGCTCATACCAGGCCATTTCTATGCAAAGCAACCCTGCACAAGTTCTCAGGAGACAGGCAGGCAGAATGCAGCAAACCTCTTGAACAAACTCTTCTAAACCAGTCCTGAAAAAGTTCTTCTGCTCATATGCAAAACCTCACAGTCCATAGTTCTCATTACATTCAGGTCTTTCAAGTCTGACCAGAATCCATCAAGCTGTACTTAAAACACAGCAAAGTGTCTCTTTGGCCAAGGTTTCAAACCCTTCCACATTCCACATGCAAATCACTTCCAAAAGGCCAAAAGCCACACAATCTGGTTTATAACAGAAGCAAACCCACTCAACTGATACCAATTTTACTGTTGCAGGTAGCTTCTTGTTGATGGCACAAAGCACCTGACCAAAAGCAGTTTATGGGAAGAAAGGATTTATTTTGGCTTACAGTTTTGAGGGGAAACTCCAAGATGGCAGGGGAAACCGTGACATAAACAGAGGCAGGACATCAACTGGCCTAACCTCAGGTGGACAACAGTGGCAGTAGAGTGTACCAAACACTGGCACAGGGAAACTGGTTATAACACCCATAAGCCCACCCTCAACAACATACCTCTTCTAGCAAGCCTTCAATTCCCAAATTGCCACAAGCTCGGGATGTAGCATTCAGAACAAATGACTTTATGGGAGACACCTAATTCAAACCACCCCAACTGGGAACTTCAATTCATACCATATTCTGTGGACTTGTCTTTTCCTGATTAAATAGGTATAGCAGTTATTGTCACTGAGTTGTTATTTCACTTTTTCATTTTATGGTAGATTAAAAATCTTTATGTTTTTAATATTAATAATTAATAAATTAATTATTATTAATAAATCAATAATAATTTTTCAAATCAATAATTTTTTTCATGGTGAGTCCTGTTGTATAGTAATTTTCCCCAAATTGAAACATTCCCTTCTGGAGGGAGGAAGGAAGCTCAGGAAATTCAGGAAAATAATGATTCTGGTAAAAAGGTTTTAAGACCCCACACCAAGGTTATATAAAGGGAAAACAATTGCCGAGGAAGAGACTCTCCAACCAGCTGAGTTGCCTACAAGAGAGTCCATATGTCTTCACCAATGTGGGTTTTTCGATGATTTAGCTGCCTTTGCATCATCCACTGTTCCTGTTAACTACCCTTCACCCTGTTCTGTAAGTAACTCAATAAACTCATTGGTTCACAAAACTAGATTTGGTGCAATGGTGCAATCATATTTTGGTCTGTTATCTATGCCCTATCTGGGGTGAATAAACATGTGTTCATGTCTCCCCAAGGAAAAAGTTTCTTATGACAACTATTTTATGTTTAGAAATCTATTACCTAAGCCCATTAATATATTCTTTATATTCCTCTATTTTTTAGATTAGATTTTTATGTGGCCCCAGATAACCATAGGGTTATGTTATTCTTAATATTTAAAAGTGTTCCATTGGTGTGTATATCTTGTCTAATTTGTAAATCTGCTTCTGTATGCTGTAAACTAAACATTAACATTTGGTTTCCTTCCCTTACTTATAAACATATATTTGTGCATCCATGAAATGGCCGCATACCTCACTGCTGAGCAGAGCAGGATAGGCTGAGCATCTTGGTTATGCTCCTAAATACCTAAATACCACGTCCCTAGGATGGACCTTGCTGGCTGTGAGAGTGACTTTCTATCTCATTTGCTGCTGTTTATATCATGGATATTTTTGGTTGTTTGATTTTCTATATGTTTTATAATAATTTGTCAAATCCTGTTAAAAATATTGCAATATTGATTACAATGAATTCAATCTTCTCATCCGCAATCTATTTTCTCTTCAATAGCTGAGTCTTTTTTTACTGGATTTCAATCTCACTTTATATTTATTGTAAATAAACACTATGATAGTAACCTTTTGCTTAACACTTGATAAATTTATTCTTAGATAACTAATTTTTGTTAATGTAATGAAATATTTTAAAATTGTACTCTCATTTATGTTTTAAAGTACATTTCACATTTACATTGATGATGTGTAGAAATGCAAAAGAGTACATTCATTTTAAGTCCAGATTTCTGGCTAAGCTCTGGAATTGCTTCTAAAAGTGTATATTTCCTTGAAGCCCTTCCCTCAAATTCATGTTATTTCATCATTTGTTGATCTTATGATTAATCATATTTGATGGGATTTTGAATCAGCATGGAAATATACCCGTGGTTGTGTTTTTGCTGCTGTATGTGGGTTCAGTCCAATACACCATCCCATGGGTTGGGGTATGGTACTAGATAAAAAGGAGACAGCAAGCTTAGAAGCAGCATTCATCTCTCTGAAGACATAATGTGATCAGGTGCTTCATACATCATATACCCTACCATGCTGGACTGTATCGCTTCTTAAACCATGAGCCAAAATAAATGCATCCTCCCAAATTGCTCCATGTGCATGTGGACATGCATGAATGGGCACATTCCTTTCACATGGACTTCCACCTTGTTTGGGACAGGGTTTCTCTGAGAAATCACAAATCACAAAACTCTGAGCTTTGTGATTCTCCTGGGTCAGCCTCCTGTCTTCATACATGAATCTGGATTACAAGCATGGATTACTTTCATCTGGCTTTATGACTCTAGATATCAACTCTACTCACCAGACTGTCACAGCAAGGTCTTTTAGCAACTGAGCCATCTCCCCAGCCTGGATTTCCGATATTCATCATGAATTTTTAAGTATCAGAGATTAAAGGTGTGGTGTTTCTAGAGGTGTCAGAAAGTAATAACTGTTATAAACCATGAGAAGAAATCTGGGCACAGATTTGTCTTAAGCAATAACAACAAAGAACCAAGCCAGGAATAAATTCAAAATATGGATGAATCTCATTGGCAACACATGCAGGAAAAGAAGGAAGATTCAAAAGTCTAAAACAGTGTAGGATTCCAGCTACATTACTTCAAAGGAGATAAAAGGAACTGGTGGCTTGGGAGCCTGAGAGGTTCAACTGGTGGTAGGGGACAAACAGACTAAGAGGTGGTAGGGGTGGAGAGGTCTATATGTGCCACCAGTTGGGGTTTCTTTTAGAACATTCCTCAAGATGTCACTTGGGCTTGGTACATTTCTATGGCATCCATGTTATGAAACAACGTTAACAAGATCTCAATGTAATAGAATTAAATCAAAAAATGCCACAACATAAAACATTCTACATATATTGACACTCATGCTGAAGCAAGACTTTCTTAACAAACACAAGGACATCTCTTACTGTTACCTTCTAATTCTGAATGTACTTATAAGAAAAACAGAATCCACTGCTCAGAATCAGAAATATGGTGGATTGTCCCTCAATAATATCACATGCTTTCCCTGGCTATAGTACTAGAGAGCAGTAGATACCCTGAGCTCTCACCAGCCCTGAGCATTCTCCTGTGAGGAAAAGGAAAACGTTGCCCCAAAATGAAAGCAGATTACCTGAAACTCATCATCCAAATTTATAGCAGAGGGCATGGTGTAATTCCCTGAAGATAACTTTTTCTGTCCTTGCCTCATTTCTACCTGAAATTTCTCTCAGCCTAAGGGGATATTAGAACAATACTCTGCCTACAGTGGCTGTGTTATTTTATAAAAACACAGCTTCTTTTTCCCTGGAGAGATATTGGAGCAAATAAATGATGTCTACTCTAATAAAAATTGCCAGGGCCCATGAGCACTTTTCTTTCTAAATAGTCATAAGTGTAGACAAGAACAAAGTGTTTCTTTTGAGCTTTATTTTTAACTTCTTTTAATTCATCGGTACATTATCAGATTATTTCTGAATACTTTTATAATCTTTAAGTTGAGAATGCAAAAATTTATTTTTTTACTTCATTTGATGGTTTTAGGTCTATTCTTATAAACATACACAAGTTTTCAAAAAATTCATTTTGCCAATTTTTTCTAGCTGTATTTATTTATTTTTTTATAAAATATATCTTTATTATTCATATTTACATACACGGAATGAGAAAATAATGTGGTGTTGTCCCCCGTTGTCCGATTTCCCCCTTCCTTGTCCCCAATCAGCTGGGTATCCTCCTCCATGGGCAAACTGGATTAGTCCATGGGGTAGGAGGTTATGGATAGCCTAGGAGTCAACCCGGTTCCACCCCCCTTTGTATGTTGTTACTGAGGGGGGCCATGTCTCTGGATATTCTCCCCCACCATGGCTCTTACAATATTTCTGCCCCCTCTTCTGCTCAGTTTCCTGAATCATGGTGGGTGAGTATTAATGCTGCTTTATTATTGAGGAATCAGTGGCATCTGTACTTCTGCTTTAGGTTGTGTTGAAGATCATTGGTATCTGTCTCGCTGGCTTATCCTGAGTTGACTGATTGGCTGTGGTTATAGGTCTCTTGTTTATCCCACCACTCTCTGCGGGGTTCCATATGGAAAATCCACAGTAGGTCTGGGGTGGCTCATCTCTTGCCAGGATGTCAGCTATCCGTAGGTGACTAGTTGGTTGTGTTGGAAAGACCACAGCTCTCTTGCTGTCTTCTGAAAAATACAAACAGAATCTCCATTGCAGAGTGAGATCAGTGTAGGTTAACTGAGATTTACATTTCTGAATATCCTAGACTCTATTGTGAGTAGCCTCTTTGTAAATCACTTGTAAAGTGAATTTCTCTTTTGGGTCCCAAGATTTTGGTTCCCAATGTATTTTGCACTGAGTCCCCAGTTCCAGTTAAGGGATCCTTGTCACTGAGTGGATTACTTGGCCAAATTAAAAGCTGTTGATTGCCTCCTCTAGGCTTTTTTTTTTCTCGCTTTTCCTATTTGTCTTACATAAAATATCTCTGTTTGAAACTGCCTGTCTTCTGGTTTAGTCATATTTTCATGACCTTGATAATACACTTACAATTTTGTCTTTTTGTATGTTTCTCTTAACATGCTTCCCGAGTGGGTTGAACTCATTTGCTTATCTGTTTCTACCATGTGTCTCATATTTTTCATTGTCATTTTTACTTGACCCTTCAATTCTATTGATAGTTAAATATTTTTAATAACTTACTAAGAATTCCTTATAATTCTTATTTTCAATTATATATATATATATGGTTTTTCTTCTTTTCTTTTTTATATCTTTATTATGAATAATATATACATTGTATGAGCAAACCTTGTGAATGTGTACCCATTTCACTCCTCTCTGTCCCCTACCCCCTTGGGTACTTCCTTGGTGCGCATTCTGAATCTGTCCATAGGATAGGTGTTTATAGACTGCACCAGAGGTATCCAGTTTTTCTTTCTTTTTTTCTTCCCCCTTTGTATACTGTTGCTGAGGGGGGAAATGTCTCTGGATATTCTCCCCCACCATGGCTCTTACATTCTATCCACCCCCTTTTCTGCTCAGTTCCCTGAGTCATAGTAGGTGAGTTTTGAGAATGTTTTATTGTTGAGAGCTTAAGTATCTCTGGATCTTTGCCCTGGGTTGTGATGTGGTAACTTTGGTGTCTGTCTCCATTGACCTTTCATGGGTTATCAGACTTTCTTTGGTGATTGGTCTCTGTTTGTCTTGTCACTTTCTCATTTGTTTCATTTGGGTCCTGTGTGAAGACTAGGTGTGGTTTGTCTCCTGCCAGGATGCCAGGCATCATCCAATATATGGTTGTTGGAATTGAGTAGTCCCCAACTCTCTCAATGCCTTCTGAAAAATACTAACAGAATCTCCCTCAGAGAGTGAGATCAATATAGGTTAAATGAGACAACATTGTTATTTTGGCTAGTTCCTAATGGGTGTAGCCTCTCTGTAGCTCTCTGGTAGTGGGATTTTCCTCTAGGAGCACGAGTTCTTGGTCCCCTAGGAATATGCCATGGATCCCAGTTCCAGTTAAGGATCCCTTGTCACTAAGCAGATATCTTAGCCAATCAGTAAGCCATTGATTACCCTCCTCGGTTTAGTGCCACTGTTGCACAGATGAGTATTTCTTGACCTGCTGGTCTCTTCTATATACCCGTGTTTTCAGCATTCTTATGACAACTGTCTATATTGTATATCAGTGGTCTCTGGTTTCTCCAAATATCATTGACCAATTTCCCCTGACAGATAATGCAACACCTTCCAGTGCTAAGCGTATCATACTCAAAGCCAATAGGCCACCATCAAACTGGGAGTTAATCTTTGTTGGTAGATTTTTTTAAATGATTGCTATTCTAACTGGAGTTAGATGGAATCTTGTTGTTTTGATTTGCATTTCTCTGATGATTAATGACATTGAACATTTTCTCAAATGGGAGTTGGCCATTTGTATTTCTTTCTCTGTGAATTTCCTGTTGGGTTCTGTTCCCCATTTTGTAAGCAGGCTATTTGATACTTTTTTATTTAATTTTTTTAGTTCTTTTACATTTTAGATATTAGGCCTCTATCCATATTGTAGCTGTCACAGATTAACTCCCAGTTTGATGATGGTCTATTGGCTTTGAATATGGTATGCTTGTCTGTAAAGAAGCATTTTAGTTTGATGAGATCCCATTGGTTAAGTGATTGTTGCATTGCCTAGGTTATCAGAGGTTTGTTTAGGAAGTTTTTCCCTAGTCCTGTCTCATAGAGAGTTCCCCCATTTTTTTTCTTCCAGGGTTTTTACAGTTTCAGGTCATATGTTGAGGTCTTTGATCTATTTGGAGTTTATTCTTGTGCATGGTGAGAGGAGAGGATCTAGTTTAATTTTCTTACAAGTATTTATCCAATTTGTCCAGTACCATTTGTTATTTGATGCTATCTTTACACCAGTTAACATTGTTGACATTTTTGTCAAATCTTAAGTAACTATAGTTGCTTGAGCTTAGGGCAGGGTCTTCAATTCTGTTCCATTGGTCTAACTGTTTATGTTTGTGCCAGTACCATGCTGTTTATGTTACAATAGCTTTGTAGTATATTTTTAGGATGGGTATCTTGATACTGTCTGACATGCTTCTTTTACTAAGGATGGCTTTGGATATCCAAGGCCTTTTGCCATTCCAAATAAATTTAGAGATTATTTTTTCTATGTCAGCAAAGAATGAAGCTAGTATTTTTATTAGTATTGCATTGAATGTATATATAGCTTGGAAGTATTGCCATTTTCATGATATTAATTCTACCTATCCAGGATCTTTTCTCATCATCTTCAATTTCCTTCTTGAGTATTTTTATATTTTCATTATAGAAGTCTTTCACTTCCTTGGTTAGTGTTATTCCAAGGTATTTGATTTTATTTGAGGCTATTGAAAATGGGACTGTTTCACTGATTGCTTTTTCTGTATGCATGTCATTTGCATATAGGAATGCTACTGATTTTTTCAGTCAATTTTGTATCCTGCCACTTTGCTGAAGAAATTTATCACCTTCAGGAGTTTACTGATATTATTCTTTGGGTCTATTATGTATGGGATCATGTCATGTGTGCAAAGGGATAGTTTTCACTTCTTCCTTTCCAATTTGTATCCCCTTTATGTCTTTCTCCTGTCTTATTGCTTTGGCTAGAACTTCAAGAACTGTTCGAGATAGGGTCTCGCTTTATCCCAGGTTGACCTGGAATTGGCCATGTAGTCTCAGGCTGGCCTTGAACTCACAGTGATCCTCCTACCTCTGCCTCCCAAGTGCTGGGACTAAAGGTGTGCACCACCACACCCAGCTTATTCTTATATTTTGAGTTAAAGATGTCACTCATACAAAGAAAATAACTTGATAGTCTGGATATCAAAGAAACAGGGACCAGTGTAGGCACAGGTCCTCAGGTCTCTCAAGGATCATTCTACTATAGTTTTGCACAGAGAATTGCCTGTCATTTGACTAGGGGAGAGAGACATAAAACATAGACATGAAAGCTTGAGCTCCATGGATGAAGAAGAACCCTTCTCAAGGTACCTGACTCAGGACTGGTATCCAACAGTAATGTGGTCATGGCAAGCCCTTGCCCCAGCCTCAACCATGGCTGGGGGCTATACACTGAGCCTTGTGGTGACAACTAGGGATGCATAGAAAGCCAGTCACCTTACAGTCTGGCTCTGAGAAGAACTATCAATTTTAGATGTGAATTCTACAATTTCTTTTTTTTAAATCCCTATTTGTAAATTTGAAAAAAATGTGACATTTTCAGGTTAACTTAAAGAAAATGTGTAACTTTGGAAGAGTTCTTATCTATGTGTACATTTGAGTTGAGGTCTTATGTAACATTTCCACATTTATTTTTAGGTTGCAGTATTTTTGTTATGCATTACTAGCATATTACTACAACTAACTTTTGTAAATAGATCTTATATTCAGAAACATTGTAATGTTTTCGGTTTCTATGTAAACACTAATATCTTCTGTAAATAATAGTAATTTTATTTCTTTCCTTGCAGATAGCATGCTTTTTTTCTGGCAGAGTTTCCCAGTGCTATGTTTATTACAATTAGTGGTATTGAAAACATACTCCTTTTCATAAATAGCAGAATGTTGGCTAATATGGGGGATTCTTTTATAGCAGGGTTTCAATGAATACCTTATACCTGGATAAAGATGTTCTTGTCTATTTCAGGTTTATCATGAAATCATTTTTGCCTAGTGCTTTTTCTAATTCTACTATGGCAGCCTTTTAATTTTTCTTATTTAATGTAGGCTTTGTTTTGCAGAACCTTTTTAAGTTTTCAGCACAATTGTATAGTGGCACAGAGTTCTCCTTAGTGAAACCATGGTAACCCACACATCAAGGACCACCTGTCTCTGTGTCAGGATATCAGCAGGGGCAGAAAGTATCATTTATTGTGCAAATCATAATTTTTTAAAGTTTATTCATGATAGTTGAAATTTTCACTGTATTCACATTGAAATGACACTGCAATTTTGGATAATTTAAAGCAAAACCATTTTATTTTATAATAGCAAGCCATGGGAAAGAAAACGCTGTGCCATCCACATGTGAGAACCAGGACAAGGGAGGACAGAGATCACAGTGAGTGGGTCACACACCCTTATCACAGAACAGAGGAAATGTCTGCTTGTTACCTAGGTCCCTAGGTGCTGTCCCTGCAGGTCACCTGAGAAGCACACAGCAGAGTTTCTGTTTAGCAACCCCCCCCCCATACATGAAATTTGGAAGGGAAAAACAGCTATGGGTTTTCTGATGTTTTTTGTGGCTTGCATTGCTTTTGAAGGACTGCAGGTAACACACAATTTTTTCTCAGGGCTCCACTGCAGGTCTGTCATTTTCTTAATTCCCATCTTGTAGTGAAGATAAATCCCCTTTGGGCTGCTTTAGGACAGCTTGTTTGCAGATTCCTCGTTATTATGAAATGAAAGGTGAACTGGAAAGAAGCTGTGCAGAAGAAGAAACTCAGCACAGAAGCTGTCAATGGGAGCTCTCCAGCAGGCCTCCTCTAGGCAAACACCTAATGAAGTCACAGGGCTCTGCAGGCTCCACACAGGAGCTCTTTTTCCATTCGTGTCTTTGCTTCCATCTCCTACCACAAAGGCTGCTTGCTGAAGAACAGAAACTTCCCCGTAACTTGAAAAAAGCTTCCTATATGATGGATCTAAGTTGGCAAACACAGAATACAGATTTTTTTTCCCCAGCTTCCTATGCTTCAACATGATTCTTCAACTTCATGATGGTTTAAGTGATACCCCTGTAAAAGAAATGGTATGTGTAACTTTGATCTTCTCCTAGGCTGGCTGCATGAGGCATGACCTTCTCTTGTGATGCTGGACAGAGACAGTGAGCACAGCATCCAATCACCCTTGATCACAAGAAACTGGGGCTCTAAGCATACCATGCTCCTGGGCTCAGATGCTCAGACAGCTGAGCGTGTTAAATGTATCACTGATTTATTATGTTCTTAACTTACTGCGGGATTTTCAGCTGTCACCCTCTCATCAGTGGGGCATGAGTAGAATTAGGAATGGGGGGGGGTTCATGCTAGAAGCTGGGGTATGCAGAGAGGAGGTAAATTTATGGTTAACACACGGTGAATTGCAGTGAGGAAACAGGCAGGAAAGAGACAGAAAACTGCAAAGGGCATCTATGTCACAATAGCTGGGACTTCACAGACCCTTGCTGAGGTTGGAGATAGCTCGTGAGGCACAGCAATTACAGAAATGAGAAGGAATTAACATCTGAGCCAAAGACCAAGTCTGTCACAGGGAGTCTGCTATAGAAACAGGGTCTATCCCATCCCAGCTTCTCACTGCTTCTACAGCCATGGATTCATGGTCTTATTGCTTTTCCTACATTTATGATTGCTGGGTTCATTGTCAACTCATCTTATTGAGTCTAGTCTACATTGCTGGCCTTGGCTTTCTGTCTCTTTGTAGTCTTCATCCACTTTGCTTGTAGGCGCCATGTTGTGTTTCTGCCCCACTTTCAGGGTTTACTGTGCGGTAACAACCTCCATCACTGCCATCCATGTCCTGAGTTGTGATGTGTTCTCAGGGTGAGCCATGCTGAGCTGTTTCCCTCACTTCAGGCACTGGTCCTTCACAGGAGCTCTTTCCCTCACTGCATGGGCTGATCCATCACATCCTGCTGCTTTCCTGGTTGAGAGTGGATGTCCAGGAGAGGCAGGGAGCATGGCAGGCAGGGTGCTGAATGTGAGAGGCACAGGTCTCTGTGAGTGGGCATGAATCATTATCAGTTGGCATTCATAGAGCTGCTTTTAAACTCAGCTAGCACTCCCTCACTGTATTTTAAAACCCAGGAAAACTGAAACATCTGATGTGGACAATCTCCTGGATATAAGTTTAGATGATCAGACACTGCAGAACAACAACAACAACAAAAAATAGTATAGCTAAAGGTAAGTTAAACATCTTAGTCAACTCAGCTATGGTGTCTGTTGACATGGACTTCCATAACGTGGGCTTAGAATCATACAGATGCCATGATATTTCATCGGGACATAGTGTGTCACTGTATCAGGAATGCTCGTGAGTAAATCGCTAAATTGTAACATCTGAGAAGAAATTTAAAAATGACTGATGTGGTAGTTTGAATTTATGTCTCCCAGATAGATTCAAGAGTTTATTAACAGTTTTCTCCAGTTGGCTGGAGGGTGTGTCACCTTGGCCATGCTAGGGTCCAGCCCTAAGGTAAGGTGTTTCTGGGGTGGATCTGGAATTCCAGCTATACATATGCAAAGAGTAGCCTGAGCTCAAACCTGGAGTTCCTGCTTTTTAAGAGTTGGAGTGAATATGCTTGCTTGCTTGAGGTGCTAGTGATGTGTTCCTCTCTCTGCTTGGATCTGTGAAAGGAGGCCAGCCTCTTTCACCATTCTGGAACTTCTTCTGGATCTATAACCTCAATAAATACTTTCCTTCCAAACTGTGCCTGGTTTGGAGATTCATCCCAGCTGGTTATGTCTATGAAAATTGGTGAGAAAAATATAAATTTTCCTTTATTTTCAATTCACTTAACTTTTTATAAAGAACCCCAAGATAAAACTATGTGAAAAGAAATTGTTTATTTAACAAATTTAAATGTATGTGTAAACAAAGTTGGAAGAATAAAAGACAAGTCCTCAGTCCAGCTCTGCAAATAGCTCCCTTCTTGCTTGGGCCATCATGATGTCTGTCCTTCCTATCTGGAGCTCTGCCCACCTTCTACAGCTCTCTCCTCCTGCAGAACTGGGGAACTCAGGTTGCTTGCTATTTCATTCTCAGAGTGTGAGAGGTTGCTATTCTCAACACCTCAGGCATGATCAACTCATCATCCTTGTTCTTGGCTTTGAATCACCCGACTAAACCCTGAGCCACAGACTCATATTCACCATGGATATCCCAACTGGAATGTCTGCTTGACCTTTAAATGCCATGTAACAGATACTGTGGTCATCAAGGCCATGTGCGATTCTGTTGGGTGCTGAATTGTGTCCCCTGCAGTCAAGTATAAGGGAACTGTGTGCAAAATGCAAGATGTATCCAGACCACACACCACCACCTTGTAGTTGACCTGTTGATGTCCTCAAGTGTCCTGGCTTCCCTTTCCCTGAGCTCCTGGGGAACACAGCAACATCTTGGCTTTCCACAGTGTTAGTAACCTCTGAAAAATCTGAGTATTCCCTTTTCTCCACTGGCCTATTTAGGTAAAGCTAGGAGGCAGGTAACAGAAGCAGAGAGGGCCTACCTCCAGGGATGCTGTTCTTCATTCTCTCACCAGTGATGAGGTGGAAGTGTCTGTTGGCTCATGCTAGATTCATGCCAGCAAGGCCCTGCTCCTCTCTCTCCAACAGACTGATGGGTGTTCCACCCCATCCATCAAGATGGGTCCATGTGCTGACACCTGATTGATTATCAATGTGAACAAATTTCCTTCCCAACTACAAAGCTTCATGAGAACATTGTGCTACTCCACATCCTTCTGTCTTCACTGTGGAGCGATGCTCTTGATATCTTATGGGGTTTGTGATGAAATTCTTAGAATCAAGAACTCACAGATGATGAAGAGGGAGAGACAGAAGAGGAGGAGAGCCAGCCAGGAGAGGCATGTGACCAGTATCCTTGAATTTGACTATATAACAACTTTCTTATTTTAAGCAACTGATACTTGATGGGTTGATCCCCCACTAGTGCCTTGGTGTCACTGATTAGAGGATTATACACCCACCTTTTTTGCTGCTCAAACAGAAGTAATGACATTGTCCTTAACTTCTTTGCCACCCATTTGCCTCTAATCTTTCAGCAATTTGGGGTCCTAGCTGCATGTTATAAATAGATTATGGCCCTCCTCACTGTTTCTACTCAAGCCCTCTTGTCCAAGCATGGCTACAGGTGACTTGTCTGTTGCTGGATCCTCCCACATGGCTCTGCTGCCTTCCCTGGGCAGTTCATTGTGAACACAGCCTGCGACTCTACTTCAAATGCTTCGTCTTAATGAATCTTAACTTACTCCTAAAAGGGTCCCACTGGCCCCCATGCTGTAGAGATTGGGCTGGCTTCCACATGGTTTCTGGACCTACTATCCATCCTACACAGGTCTTGCTCTCCACATTCCCCCATTGAGAGCTTTGCCAGGAGCACTCTTCCACCTGCAGCTGAATGCTTATTCCCCTGGCTTTTCAAGGGATTCCTGGGTGTCACTCATTACCTTCCCAGTGGGACTTGCTGGCCACACTCATAGCCTTAACCCCAACTGTCAGGCCTTTCTACTTCCTGACCCAGCCGTGCATTTCCCACTGCATATGGCATGACCCACACGTCTTTACCACTTATAGGCAGAAATCATCAGAATCTGCACAGAACACAACATCACATAAATATTCCATATTGAAGAGGCAAAATCAAAGGGCTTTACAAATTTGACATCAAAATGTGTCATTTCCAGCTGGATCCTTGATCCAACACTGACTGATGTTGGCCCAGCTGGGCTGTTTCTGTGGAGTTTATTAGGTGTGAGCTAACAGGGCATTGTAAACAAGGAGCCAGACAGCCTAAGAAATCACCATCATCTGACTCGAAACCAGGTTATTCCTGGGGAAAATCGTGAATTAATCATCTGTCACTTTCGATAAACACACGTCTCAAACACCATGGACCCACAAGTGTTGCATAGAAATTGCATTAAGCAAGGAAGGCATTTAATATTTGTTGATATGATATCTAAAAATAGCAAGGGGCCAGTTCAGATGAGTATCAACTCTTGCTGGCAGAATTCTGACCACATCGACAGGATGCATTTCTTATTAGCCCCTGTCACATCACATAAGACCAGCACATTACCATGCGTGGAATGAGAGTGGAGAAACCTGATGTCCCCAGATGTGTGTGACCTGTGTGTTCCATCCAGGACGGCAACCAGGTTGGGCAGAATAGTCCTTAGGTGCCACTTGGGGCAGGGTTCAGGCCCTTTCCCTCTCAATCTTGCTAAGTTATGAATATATGTCAAGGCCAGATACTCAGAGGAAAAGTCACAGAAGGCTTTCTGTAGCTCATCCAGACTGTGAGCAGCTAAGGATCTCTGACAGGCTGTGTGGTGAGCCAGGTTGAGACCACAAAACCATCTTCACACCATTTCTCTCTTGTCCTTCCATGGTTGAGGCCAGAACATTCCCTGCTGGCCATCAGACATACCCACAACAGAGAAAGTGAGACAAGCATGTTATTCTGCCCCTCTACCCTTCTCTTTAGGGATACATAGTAAGTGTTCATTAGTGTCCTAGAGATCATGAATATTCTGTTCATTAATTCTTCATCTTTCATTTTATTTTGATTAGCTTGTTTGACTTACTTTAGCTATACTAAGCATTGTTTGCTCTGCAGTGTCTGGTTGTTTAAATTTATATCCAGGAGATTGTCCGCATCAGATGTTTTAGTTTGCCTGGGTTTTAAAATATAGTGAGGGAGTGCCAGCTGAGCTAACAGCAGCTCTACAAATGCTGACTGATATGTATCATGTCTACTCACAGAGACCTGTGCCTCTCACATTCAGCACCCTGCCTGCCATGCTCCCTGCCTCTTATTGGTATCCACTGTCAACCAGATAAGCAACAGGATGTGATGGATCAGCCCACACAGTGAGGGAAACAGCTCAGCATGGCTCACATTGAGAACACATCACAACTCAGGACATGGATGGCAGTGGTGGAGGTTGTTACCGCACAGTAAACCCTGAAAGTGGGACAGAAACCCAACATGTCTCCTACAAGCAAAGTGGGTGAAGACAACAAAGAAATTGAAAGCCAAGGCCAGTGATGTAGACTAGACTCAGTAAGCTGAGTTGGCAATGAACCATCAATCATAATTATATATAATTATATATAAGAAAGGCAATAAGAAAATTAAGAAGGGTATGTCCACACAGTACCCAATGCAAGCTGAACACATTAGTCCTATGTCCTGTCTGTTTGCTCATACCTTTTGAAAATATTTTTATTTTATTTATTTGCAAGCAGAGAGAGGTAGAGAGAAGAGGGACAGGCAAACAGAATGGGATCACCAGGACCTCCAGCCATTGCAAACAAACTCCAGATGCTTGAGCCACTCTGTGCATCTGGCTCTACCTGGATACTGGAAAATCAAACCAGGGTTGTTAGGCTTTGCAGATAAGCAACTTAACCACTGAGCCATCTCTCCAGCCCTGCTTGTACCTTTAAAACATAGAAATCCAGGAAGGGTGCCTGCAAACTAAAAGCCCGAGTGAGGATAGACAAAGAGAGATGTAATTGCACACAGTTAGCAGTATATTCTCTAACCCCATGATCTCAAGACTGATGGTTACTGAATGTGCTGATACATTCATGCCCATCAAAACAAATGACTTAGGAAAGAGTGCTCAAAAGTATATTTTTAAAGTAGCAGGATAGGTACCCTTTAAAATTGAGAATGTATTTATATTTTCTGTTAAAATTTAAAAAGCCTTTCCCCCAATGTTTCTTCTTCCTTGCTCTGGCGGAGTAAGCCACGGACACCATTGTTGCAGTCAGCTTTCTCCAGAAGGAGCTTGTGGGAGAAATGGGTTTATTTTGGCATATAAACCCTCGGGGAGGCTCTATGATGGCAGAGGAAAATGATGGCATGAGCAGAGGTTGGACATCACCTTCTGCCAACATCAGATGGACAACAGCATCAGGAGAGTGTGCCAAACATTGGCAAGGGAAAGCTGGCTATAACACCCATAAGCCTGACCCCAAAAATTCACTGCCTCCAGGAGGCTCCAATTCTCAAATTGCCATGAGCTGGGAATCAAGCATTTAGAACACATACATGTCTGAGGACACCTGAGTCAAACCACCACACTATTGTTAGCTAATTCATAATTCACATTATGATTTAATAGAACATCTCAAATGTACTTATGATCAGAGATAATTTTCCATAGAATTTAGATAATTAAGCTCTCTTCTAAAAGTAAAATACATAACATATCTACAGGTTTCATAACTATATCTTTCTTTAGGAAAGGCAGAAATGCCCTGTTCTGTGAACTTACCAGCTGGCAATGACATTTTTGTTTCTTGCTGGATGACAGAACCCCATGATGAAATTAACATCTCAAACTGGGGATGTCCTTGGGCGCTTACTTACAGGAGCATGAGCAAGTTACACCACAGAAGAACATGACTCCTGACCCCTGAGCAACTATTAACTGTGAGTGGTTACTATGGGAGTGTGGGGTCTTATGGGCTCTTTTATTTCCCCCATCATGATGAAAGATTTTGAGGCTGTCTTGTGCAAACCACAGCTGTTGTGAGTTCATGAGTGTAACAGGCATTTTGGATCCAGAAGACAGACCCTCCCATACTTGAGCTCTTAACATTTTTTTCCACCCCTGTGACTCCCACATTGTTCCCTGAGCCTTGGAAGGGGTACTGTGGATGTACCACTTAGAGTTGAATACACAGTGGTCACTTATTCTCAACACTTTCACCATCTATGTGTTTCTGCTTTGATGTCTACACCCTGATAGAGGCTGAGAGCAGCACTGATTTATGGGCCTAAACTAAGTATTTAGGAAGCAGTTTGACAATCTGTCCATTTAGCATAACAACAATAGTAGGTTCCCCATTAGTTTATATGAATGCCTACCCACAGGATTTTGGCCAGGTCAACAGTACCAGTCATTGAATCCTAACTATGGAGCAGGACTCAAACCCAATGAGAGAGCAATTGGTTATCCCTATAACAGTTATGCCTTTATTGTACCAGTGGGCACACCTTGCCTGGCTAGTGTGCAGCTTACAGGCTCCACTGCTGTATAAAGCTATTGATGTCTTTTCTCCCCCCCAGAAGCTTGTATAGACAGCACTTTTCAGCCACTGTGGCAGCTGGCTACCAGGGAGGAGACTTCCAGGTCAGTTCCAGTTTGATTTCTCAGTGTCCCGAAACCAAAGCAGGTGGGATCTTCAGCAACAGTTACTTAACATATAGTTCTGGTGAGCAACCAAGAGCATTGGCAAATGCCTGCAGTGTTTCAGGGGTCTGGTGAATGTCTCTGACTAACAACTCTCTAGAAAGTATCCCAACCCTGGTACTGAGATTTTCCTGTAACAACCTATGGCTTATGGGCACAGCATTCTTTACCCCCACAGGGCACTTCTGCCCAAACTCTTTCTTTTGTTTAATTGACTCAGTGGTTAAAGGTGCTTGGTTGGAAAGCCTGCTGGCCTGGGTTCAATTCCCCAACACCCACATAAAGCTGGATGCAAAAAGTTGTACATGCACCTGGCATTTATTTGCAGTGGCAAGAGGTCCTGGTACACACATACATACATGCATGCATACATACATAAATAATGTTTTTAAAAAATAACTAGGCTTCCAAATAACTTATTTATAATGCTTTAGTTTTAGTTTAGTAACCCTCTCTCCACTCCCTTGTGTTCTCCATCCCCTTCCCTGATTCCACTTAAGCCTTTCCATCCCCAATATTCTGTTCTCCCATTTATATATTTACTGTCTCCTATCCTTAAGTCCCACCATACTTCTTATTTCTCCCTTCTAGTTTCCTGACCTCTACTGACTCTTACTCAAATTTACATACAAATCTGGAACTTTGAAGTTAGGGTCTACATGAGAGGGACTAAGCAGTTTTTGTCTTTCTGAGCCTAAGTGAGTTACCTTACTTAGTATATTTTCTAGATTCATTCAATTCCCTGTGAATTTCATTTTCTCAGTTTTCCTTATAGCTAAATAAAACTCCACTGTGTACCTGTACCACCTCTTCATTATCATGTTCCCAGGTCTGTTGATGGGCATCTAGGTTGATTCCATTTCCCAGCTGTTGTGAACATAGAGCAGAATTGCTGGGGGGTGAGGGTGGGACTGTGTGCTCCACACCTGGGGAGGGGAAGGGAGAATGGCTCAGCGGAGGTGTGTGCCAGTACAGGTACAGGTCCCAAAGCTCCAGGGACAAAGGCCCAGGAGGCCACCTAGAGTGAGAAAGAGAAAGACAGTGGGGGATGGGAGGGGAGGCGGTGCCCTGTGCCCAGTTTAAAGCAGTGCAGGTCCCCAGCTCTGTTCTGATTGTCTCTGACACCACATCACTTTCGCCTACCTGGCATCAGTACCACCATGATTTAGTATCACTTTCTGCTTCGGTGTGTGCTTGAGAGCATTGTTCTGAGCACGCGTGCACTTGTGAGCCTGTATTTACAGGACATATTGAGCTGCATTCTTGTGCTTTGATATTAACATAGTAATGGGCTGAACTTGGAAATGTTCTCCCATCTTTCTTCTTGGATAATTTCATGAACTACTGGCAATAACTATTAAATGACATCATTTTCCAGGGAGCCATCTGAAACTAGGAATTTTTTAAAATTATTAATTCCATGTCATGACTTGTGATAAGCCTACTTAGTTTCTGCTTCTGGAATTTATCTATATTATCTGTTATTAAATTTGGCACAAGATGTTTACATACTTAAATCTCCAAAATATGACAGTAGATCATACCGAAGTGGCATTGTAACCACATGTGAGTTTTATAAACACCAAGGTAATTTCATTAGATGTGAAAATGTTTATAGATATTTACTGTTGCTAGAAAATTTAATATTTTACAGCATATGCTAACACTTTTATCTCTAATAAAGTTTTCGTCTGTCTCTGTCTTTGAACTCGTATTATTAACTAGCTGTAGCCCTGCCAGGCTGTTTCCCACAGTGACTGAGTCATCTGTGTTCCCTCTGAGCTGAATGAAATCTATCCATTCCCTGACAAGCTATTTGAACAGGCGGTAGTAGTTTTCCTTATGGTTTTAATTTGCCTTTTCCTTGTCTGTAATGGTGTGAACACCATGTGTTGATTTGTCACCATCGTGCCCACTGTGGGGAGGTATTCTCACAGCCTCTGCCCATTTTCCAGTAAGGTTTTCATGGATCTGTCTGACAAGTGTGTTTATTACTCAAGTTAGCAGCCTGGTTGGAACTGAGTGAAGGTCAGTAGGACTGTCACTCTAGGGGAGGAAACACTCTCTTCATACACGGTGCTCTGTGTGTAAAGAGAGTCTTTCCTTCAATTCTATTTGTCTCTTCACAGACTGCTCTTCCATCCTAGCTTTATCTTATTCCTTATAAAGTTACACTAGACAAAGTGAATCAACTCCCATCAATAAATGCTATGTGCCCACATGCTAAAACTCTCTGCTATTTTGTAAACTTCAGAAACAATGTATTGGAGAGCAAGATGGGCGGGGGTTATGAGCTTCTCATGTGACAATCCAGGTGCCTTGTCTCTGTGGTCTTCACCTGATACAGTCTACCTCAGGGGCCTGCACACAGTGAATCCTCTTTGCTTCAAGACAGAATTAAAATTAATTAGCATCAACTTCCCATTCCTAAGACTCTGTCTTGTTAGCAGTACAATAAAAAATCCTTCCACTGAACTATATTTTCACCACATTCCATTTCTTTGATTCATATTAGCATGTACTGATTAGTGTAGTGGTTTGATTCAGGCGACCCCCATAAACTTAACGTGTTCTAAATGCTTGATCCCCAGCTGATGGCAGTTTTGGCACTGGAACCTCACTGGAGCTGTGTTGTTGGGGGCAGGCTTATGTGGGTTATAGCCGGCTTCCCCTGGCCAGTTTTTGACACATCTTCCTGTGGATGTTTGCAGTGCTGTGGCGGAGGTGATGTCCACCCTCTGCTCATGCCATCATGGAGCTTTCCCTTGACTCTGTAAGCCAAAATAAACCCATTCCTCCATAAGCTTTTTGTTGGGTTGTCACAGCAATGAGAAAGCTGAGTACAACAATTAGCAAATAGGTTCATTATGACATTTCCAAGCTTCTTCCATGACATATTTTCATCCTTCTACATTCACTTTTCCCCAACCCTTTTCTCCACCTCTTAAGATTTCATTTTTTAATAAGGCCTCTCCTCAACTAGCTTCCATAAATGAGAAAGAGCATGATGAACACATGATTCTTGTTTCCATGGGACTGGCTGATTTCATGTAAAGTAATGAGTTGCAATTGCATATATTTTCCTGCAAATAACATGATTTCACTTTTCTTTATAGCTGAATAAACTCACATATATATATGTATGTATGTCATATATGTCATGTCTTGTTTACCCAGTCATCTGTTAATGAACATTACATTTCTTTATTCCTTGTTTGCATTTTATTAGATTTTTAAACAGGTTCTCAAAATAAGTTACTTCTCTAAGAAGAGTGACTATACTTTACTGAGTTGGTAAAGCTCTCTACTCTCCTGTGGCAGGCCTCCAATGAGACCACAGAAGTGACCAGAGCATAGATAGAAGAAGCTTGCTTATTGCTCATGGTTGGCATGATGATGACTGTCATGATAGTTTCTAGAACTTGCACTGTTGGGGAAAGGTGTGGCACTCCTTGTTGAAAGTTGCCTTCTCATTGCTAGGATAAAGTACACCACCAAGAGCAACTGGTGGGAGGAAAGTTGATTTCCTTTATTTTGTATTACAGTCTTGAGGGGAAACTTCATGATGGCAGGGGAAAGCACGGGATGAGTAGAGAGTGGACATCACTTCTACCATGGCTGGTGGAAAACAGCAGCAGTAGAGTGAGCCAAGCTCTGGCTAGGGGAAGCTAGCTGTAACACTTCCAAGGCTGCCTCCAACAACACTTTGCATCCAAAAAGGCTCCACCTCCCAAATTGCCACCAGCTGGGACCATGTATTCAAAACATACAAATTTATCACTATTGTACAGTTTCTAGAATTGTAATTAACATTGAAATTAGCATTGTTTAACATAAAAGAATGCAGATTACCTATTTGTTTTATTTTCCCAGGTACTTATTAGCTGGAAATTCTGTGGTACATTTTAGAACAAATTTTTGTCTAGTTAAATAATCATCTTGGAATTTTAAAGTGTTTTTGGCAGAACAAATTTAGGGTGTCTTTGCACCGTTGAATTTTTCATCAAGTCCATGATTAGGGGCTTATTTTAACCATTGTTAAGCACTCAGTTATTTCAGCGCTTCTAGCAAATCCATCTTTTTTCCTGGAACACCAGTGACTTTCCAAATCTGATATAAACTTTTAAGATATAATTTCTAAAGTTTCTCCATTTCACCAACCTGACCCTCCTCTTCTCTTTGGAAAATAATAACAGATCAAGTTTCTCTAACCTAGGAGGTGGGGAAACTGTATTCAGTTTATCAGCTGCAGGTACCATCACATGCATTCAGGAATGTGAAATTTCTCCCCCACTGCACAGGTGCATGCCTGAGGAATATTTAGCAGCATTGTAGGCATCTCTGAATGAAAGATGGTTTGTGATTCATAAAAAGACCTAAAACCAGAGGCTACTGTCCCAGCTATATGCTTTCTTGTCACACATCCCACACAGAACACACTTCAGTCCCTGCACAGAGGTGTATTGTGTGTACACAGTGATAGCGTAGATATAGCTGCATGAAGTATCTCTAGAAACTCAATATAATTCAAGTGTGCTTTGGAGAGATTTTGATTTCAAGAAATATGAGGTAATTCTTAACAAACAGGATCCCATGGGCTGTCTGGTAGTTTCTTATCTAGGGTTTGAAACACAAGTCTTCTATCTTGTGGTCATCAATTTCTTCTAGTCTCTGGTTTATTAATTTCATATATTTCTATAACAAATGTCTGGGTGGCTTAAACCAATAGAAAATGCAAGCTTTCAGAGTTCTGGAAATCACAGGATAAAAATCAGCATCACTGGTGTGAACTCAGGACATGCACTCCCTCTTGGGACCCCAGGGAGGGATTCTTCCCACCTCTTCTAGCTCCTGGTGGCTGCCATGTCCTTTTGTTCCTGGCAGCCTCCAACCTTCATCCTCACTGGACCTCCTTTTCTGTCATCCGTCTCTGCCTACTTTGCGAATCACTGAGCCAGCCAAAGTGATTAGCTGGTCGCCTACCTCCTGACCTTTATTCACTAATAATAAATAGTCCCATGTAAGGTGACGTGAACTATGTTGGGATCAGCAGGTGGATATATGCAGGCTTTGTGATTTGCTCTATAGTTCTTCTGTAACTTCTCTATCCAATATCTTACATTTTGCTTTCTGTACTTCAGGAAGTTAGAAACATACCCAGAAATCAACCCACAAAGGAAATCTAGACTGGACATCTCTCTAGGAAAATCCTCCCAAGTTTGTAAGAACCAAAACTAGAATTATACACAGACTCTTTCAGAGAACAAAATTAGGAAATAACTCACAGACAAATAAACTAGATACTGAACCCCAACAGCATCCTGAAGTAAAGGATCAGAAGAGTGTAGCTCTTTAATGGCACCTGTGAACAAAATTACTCATTCAAGGATCTCCATTCAAGGAAACAGAAAAAAAAATCAGCATATAATGAGCAAGTTGTATTTTCTAAGAAGTAAATAGGGTAGTGAGTGTAGCAAGAAGAAGCTAACCAAGTTAGCACTTCCAGCACATGGTGGAGTGCAGATCCAAGGTTCACACCATCCTAGACCCCCCCCATAATCCCCAACACACACACACACACACACACACACACACACACAAGTAAATCTATGGCTGGAGAGATTTCTCAGTGGTTAAGGTGCTTGACTGCAAGGCCTAAGGACCCAGGTTCAATTCCTCAGTACCCAAAGTGACACATGTATGTCTGGAGTTCATTTTCAGTGACTAGAGATGCTGGCACACTTATTCTCTCTCTCTCTCTTTCTCTCTTAGCTTGCAAATAAATAAATGAATTTTAATCTTTATTATCCTTAATGAGATACATTGTATGAGTAAATCTTATGATGGTACTCCCATTTCCCTCCTCCCTGTCCTCAACCCACTAGGGGCCCTCCTTGGTGGGTGTACTGGATCAACCCATGAGGTAGGGGATCATGAATAGCTCAGGAGGTAGCTAGGATCCCCCCATTTGTGTGTTGTTGCTGAGAGGGGCAATGTCTCTGGATAGCCTTCCCCACCATGGCTCTAATAGTCTTTCCACCCCCTCTTCTGCTTAGTTCCCTGAGACATGGTGGGTGAGTAGTCAGCTTTATTGTTGAGATCTTAATTGTCTCTGTACTTCTGCTTTGGGTTGTGTGGGCTCTCGGTATTTGTCTCATGAACCTATCCTGGGTTAATTGACTTGCTGTGGTGATAGGTCTCTTGTTTATCATGCCACTCTCTTGAACGATAAGTTTTTAAAAGTAAATTCATCAGCATCAGCTTTGTGGGAATCCTAGAAATGTCAATAGCTTATAGTCACAAATAAAATGCTGCCACAAGAGAAAGGCCAAGAACACAGAAAAAAAAAACATAATCTGCCTGCCTTCCTTTCTGGGCTCAGCCAGCACTATGTTTTACTTTGAAAATGGGCAGGAAGTCCACAGACTGTATCATAGATAATAGAGATTATTATTAAAATTAGCATTAATGGAACAATAAACTAGATTTAATTGGGTTCTGTGCCATTTGGGCTCTTTGTAATTATTTCTATGAATGTAGTACACATAAAGTGCAAATAATGATTCAAAACCTAAACCACCTGAACATAGCAGATCTTTATCATTATTACTATTTTCCAATTAATGAAGACAAACTGAGCAAGGAAGTGGGTGACTAGTTTAAGAAAAGACCAGTAAATACATTGACACATGAACAGATTTCCAAGTAACAAGGTATAGAAAAAAAATCATACTGTGGCAGATATTTTACCTCAATAAAATTTGTTTGGATAAGTCAAACTGTCAGGAAGCAGTTACACCCTCTTTGTCATGTTCCCTTGTGTTTCTATAAGCAATCATAAATGTTAGCTGATTTTCATATATTTTATATACACATAATATGTTGAAAATACTTTAACTTTTATTCCCTTCCATCTAAATGAGAAACATGACAACGTTTTCAGTTGATTTCAAATAAAATGCCCATTGCTGTGTTGAAATATAACCAAATAAATAAAAGTTTAAGGATTTAAAAGAAAGAAAGAAACTAGTTTTTTTATAAGTAAATGCTGTTACCATCTATGCAGGCAAACCTAGCAGAATCAAATACAAACCACGAGATTCAATAAAGCCAGTTATTAACCTGGTAAAGTTGCTCAGCAAAACTACAGTGTGCCAAGGTCAAATGCATGTTTATATCCCACTAGGCATGACTTGAACAACCTCTTTTGGATCTGCCAATGCCAAGCTATCTTAGGCCATTGTGGACATTACTATAAAAATATTTCAGGAGAGGAATTTGGGCTGCAGGAGCACAGGAACATGTGGGGAGGGAAGAGGAAAGCATATCTTTTAGTAAGCTGTATCTTAGGAAGCTGTGGATGCCCACAGCCCAGAGATGCACAGGGCCTTGCTTTTCACCCTCTTCCCCACACCCTGAGAGTGTGCCTTTGCTTGGGTAGTTGGAAAGCAGGGAGAGGGAGTTTTCCTGGAAGCTCCACGTCTGGCACTTCCTGAGTTTGTGGTGCCATGTCCAGTCCATAGTTGAGCCCAGAGCCCTCAAATGAGGACAGGAAAGTACGTGTGGAAAAGACTCATGGTCTATGACATGTCCATTCCTCTGTGTCTAATAAACTCCCCTGGCCCCCATCAGGTTGCTACACTGCCCTCACCTGACCAGCAGGCATCCCCTTGACCAAACAACCCTTACCTGACCACAGGACAGGTGTTCCTCTGGCCATGTGGCCCCTCATTTAGCCACAGGACAGGTGTCTCCAACCATAGGTTATAGGGCAGGAGCCCCCAGACTGCACCCCTTTCTTTCTGCTGCACATTATTTTGGAATCTTATAGCTCATAAAACTCCTTCATTGCTTTGCAATAACTTCTCCTCCTAGCTTCTCCAAGCTGTAGCTCCAACTGCCTTTTTCAAGGATTTGGGTTCCTCTTCTGTCTGAGACACAGCAGGAGGGGAGATGAGGGTCCTTGTCCTGCTAAGGAAGGCAGACCTGACCTCATTTCCTTGAGTGAGTTCAGCAGAGACTGCTTCATGCTTGTCACAAAGCCCTTTCCTCCCACGTTGTCACCAGACAAATGTGGCTCTATCCAGCAGACCCCAGCTCAGAGTTCTGCTTCTCTCCTGTCTCATCCTCCCTTCTTTCCACTTTTTCTGTCTTAAGGCTTCCCTGCACCACCTTGGAGTTGTAGCAAACAGCCTACCACCACTGTAGGTTTCCATAAATGCTCATAGAAATTGTAATTATGAATTTTGCAAGACCAAAACTTAATGGGAGGTGTGAGTACATTAGGTACATTGTTTTCCTTGGAAGAAACGATGCCATTAAAGGTGGACCTTCCATGATTGAGGTGTCCTCTGCAAAATCAGTCGCTAGAAATCCACCATTTAAGCTGAAGGCTGATGGGTAGAATTGTGGGTCTGAACTCAGACCACCTAGCAAACAGAGGTTCAAATATTAAAAAAGAGTAAGACTGACATATTTTACACTTGACAGATATAAACATTTCATAAGTTGACTGAGAATTTTATTAGTGTTTCATAAACAGAATTATACATCCAGTCCAGTAACAGATATATTTTAAGTGCCTTTGAGTTTAATTTAATAGCCATTGGGAAAAAAATAAATCCCTTAGAGATTGGACCAAGATAGAAAAAGGAAATTAATCCTTTGTTCTCCTGCTCAGCAATGGTCAAATGGCTTTCAGTTCTTTAGTCCCAGCTCCAGAAAATGTTGAGCTAGCAAGCACTTTACAGAAGCTTGTGAAATCAACTTACTCTATGGGCTCTGTACTGCTGTGAGGTGCGATTTGCCCCATGTGAGGAGAGAGATGCTGTTCACACTGAGGGAACACTGTTCAGCTGAGGAAACTGCTTCCTCTGAAGAAATACCGTCCGCCTCAAGGCAACACTGTCTACCCTGAGGAGATGCTATCCATCTCAAGGAAACAATGTCTACCCTGAAGAATTGTCTACCCTGAGGAAATGCTGCCCATCTTGGGGAAATGTACCCTTGAGGCTCCTCTCCTCCTGGCACAGGATCCCTGGCCTGTGTGACAGCATTTTTAAAGAAGGGAAATCTACATGGAGTGGCTGGACCTCCACCATAGCCTAGACTGAGATGTCCTGTGAGCAGGGCCACTACTCAACCCCTGCTAAATCATCTATTACTTCTAAGCAGAAGGGAAGGATTCACACCTGAAATTGCTTTTGGCTGTCTCTAACAAGCTATGTGACCTTGACCAAGTGATGGGGTGGCCTCTGCATAGGAGGAGTTTAGAATTGATGAGTTCTAAATCCTTACCAAGCAAGGATTCTGTTAAAAGGGGTGGAGGGAGCCAGTGGGGATAGATGCTCAAATCCCACTCACCTTAAGAGAACACATTTCTCCATCTGCCAGGCAGCACAGATAAGCTGCCAACACGCCTCTCCTGCCGCCTTATCCTAACAACCATCACAGCAGCTCTGTCTCTTGACAGCTTCCGGCAATCACTATCAATGGGTTCCCATGTGATGGACACCTGATACACTTTTATCAAATGGACCAATTTAAATAATCTAGCTTTGGGGAAGGCACGGTTGTTCTCAGGAATTGTTAAATAGAGTGAAAGAATGTCAGCAAAACTCACTTTTCAAGGAGAAAAAAGGGCTGTGTCCTGGGTTAGATGTTTTATGACTGAACCTTCCTTAAAATGGAGTAGAAATGACCCATATAGGGCTTGGATATGCTAATATACGTAGCCAGATCTCTGCTGAGATTCCCCTAGAAATCTATGTCTCACTTGCTTTTCTTATTACTGGTTAATACAATAGGCATTAAAGAAAAAAAAACTAGTTTATAAGGAATTGAGTGAGGTAGGTTGAAAAGAAACAGATGATTAAGGGAAATTGTGTATCCCTCCATGATATTTTGAAATGAGAAAAGTCAGGGTAAACTGCACTCTGACCACCGTTTCCTGCTGATGAATTCTGATTTGCTGTGTGTCGTGCTCAGCTTACAGATGATCCACCCTGAGGGAATGAGACACTGGCAGACCTAGGGACCTGCTTGAACAGGTGACAGGGCTAGGCTCAAGCCCGGTGGCTAAGGCCCGGAGCACATCAGTCTCAAAGGCTCCTTCACCCACTTCTTCAACACTTTGGAACTTCTAGCAACACCATAGAGCATGAGTCTGGTCCTATATCATTATTACATAAAACTGCAGACATTATGTGACATTGAATTAAAATGGACTTTTAATTTATGAGGCACTTCCCATGTATATTTGTCATATTTCGATTGTTCATCCCATTTCCCAGCTCAGAGTGTTTGAATGGTTTTCCCAGGATCAAGTTAGAAGTGGAGTCGAGGACCTCATGACCTGAAGCTGAGAGTTGCTGTGATAAGATGACACTAGAATCTAGATTTTCAGATGTGTACTGGGGCCCTTGGAGCTCTCTCATGATGCTACTGGAGGAAAATCACAGGATGAGAACCAGCAAATCATTGCTGAGAGACTCGGAGTACTCCAGGGAAACACTCAGCACGGGCGTGGAAGCTGCACACACAGGAAAGAAAGTCGGTATCTGCTGAGAAAGTGTCACTTGCGGCTGCAGATATTGCACAGGGGTGACTGTTCTGCAACCACTCACAGAGAAGGGTGTTAGTGTGTGACTCACTGCCTGGGTCTTAAATATCACTTCCCGAATCTCTCCATGAACTGCACAGAGATTTCAGCACTATCAGGATCAGTTTTTTGTTTGTTTGTTTGTTTTTGTTTGTTTGAGGTAGGCTCTCACTCTAGACCAGGCTGACCTGGAATTCATTATGTAGTCTCAGGGTGGCCTTGAACTCACAGCAACTCTGCCTCCTGAGTGCTGGGATTCAAGGCAAACATCACCACTCCTGGCTCAAATTGTTACTTTTAATCTAACAATCTAAATTGTGCAGGCCTGAAACTGACACAGGAAGCAGCTGTGGTGGTTTGATTGAGATGTCCACCATAAACTTATGTGTTCTGATTGCTTGATCCCCAGCTGATGGCAATTTTGGAAATGCAGCCAGTTACAGCACCCAGAAAGATGGCAAAAAAAATGGTGCTTCAATATTGATCACCTCTTCATTAAGCCAAGGTATGTGTACAGCTAGTCTGAGTAATCGTGAGCTAGAAAAATAAATTCCATCATATTGCAAAACCTACATTGCCTAGTATGCCACCTATGGGGGTGGTATGCAGAATTACTATTCTCGCCTAAAAAAAATGAAAAAGGTTGATTTGTTTTTAGCAGGCTAACTGCTTTTTGCATCTACTACTTTTGAGGTAGAGCAGGTAAGGTCGACAAACATGGAGCAGGTGGTATAGACTCACCTGAAGCAGGTGGTATTGACATACCCCAGAGCAGGGAGTATAGATATTTAGAAGAGGCACTCATTAAGCAGCCCAAGGACATACTCTGAGGCATTGACTGAGGACCCAGGTCCCTCTGGTACTAGTAGAGGCTCTTTGCTGATGCACACTGACTGAGGAAAGACACAGAGAGGAACACAGCACAGGTCTCACACAGGGTCTGCTTCTGAAGGCACAAACAACCTGCATCTCCCCCAGACAAACATGCTGTGGAGAGTTTCTCACTGTGAAGAAAATCAACGACAAATGGGCAATAACAAGGGCCAATCACCTTGCTCCCCTCTCAGAAAGAGGAAATAAAGAAATGCCCGGTCTACCATCCTCTCCCTATTCTCATCAGAGCTGAAAATAAGAGGCTGTTGAGAGCTCATCACTGAATGGCACATCTCTACCATGCTTCCCAGGGCTCAGGGAATATGTGGAAGAGGGAGTGGAAAGGCTGAGAAGACGTTCTCTGGGGTATTGCTCTCTAGTCATGACCCAACCGGGGCATGCATGACCTCATAGAGGTTGTCATTACTCCCACGAGACCTGCACAACTCTGAGCCCTGCAATTTAGACACAGAGGACAAAGAAGAGCTAAAGAATAAGATCAACACCAAAGAGGGACTACTTGGAAAGAGGGGGTGCTCAGGGGAAGGGAGGTAAGGGAGAAGGCAAATGATGAAGATTGGATGAGAATACAATCATATTGTGGTATGCTCATGGATTAAAATTCTCAATAAAGATGTTTACTTTAAAAAGTGAAGCGGCATAGAAGGAAAGACACCTGACAACTACAAGCCGCACTGGGTACATCCCCACTGCTGAGGTAGCACCCATCCTCCTCAAGGAAGGTGGTCCTACCAAGGCAGCTAACCATCTACTACAACGGGCTTCCCCACAGTAACAACTCTTTGTATTGACCCTGCAAGAACACACTGGAACTCCCTGACCCTGCCTGGTCTGAGCTTTACAGTCTCCAACTCTGACTGCAATTTGTATGACTTCAGGTAACAAAGGCCAATGTGGACTAATTAAATAACTTCTTATGAGAGTACCTTATGGCCTATTACCAGTATTCCTACATTGAGGGACTGAAGATGGAGCTCGGCTGTAGAACATTCACCAGGCACATGTAAGTCTCTGGCATCCATGCTTAGCACTGGGGAAGACACAATCAAAATCAAGTCACTTCCCTCCCTGTCCTGAGCACATTTATCCTGATGAATGACTGAGCTCTGAAATTCAGTTTAGAACTCGATGCTCAAATTTAAATTTAAAAATCTAATTCAGCAAGTGTATCTCTCTAGGGATGCCAGGATTTTTACCTGTGAGTATTTGGTGTTCACATGGGCCATAATAAGAAAACCCTCCAGGGAAATGGTAGGATTCCTGGATGTCTTTGTTTTTTTTACACTCATCTTCTTGAATATATTCGCTGTACTCTTCCTTTTTTTATTGAACAAACATCTGCCTTATGTGGCCCATGCCTAGTTTTAAAATTTCCTTTGAGGGTGTAAAATCAGTTTTTATAAATGGACTGTTAAACATTTAATAAAGAGACTTTTAAAGAGGTTTTTATTTCCCTGGAAATAATAAAAAAAGAACTCTAAAGATGGACAAGGAAGACACTGGTGTTTGGTGGCCAGGTAGAATTCCTGGAAGAAGCAGTGTGCACTGGAATAGAGGAGGAGGAGGAGGAAGAAGAAGAGGAGGAGGAGGAGGAAGAAGAGGAAGAGAAGGAAGAAGAAGAAGAGGAAGAGGAAGAAGAAGAGGAGGAGGAGGAGGAGGAAGAAGAAGAAGAGGAGGAGGAGGAAGAAGAAGAAGAGGAGGAGGAGGAGGAAGAAGAGGAAGAGGAGGAGGAGGAGGAGGAAGAGGAAGAGAAGGAAGAAGAAGAATAGGAAGAGGAAGAAGAAGAGGAGGAGGAGGAAGAGGAGAGGAGGAGGAGGAGGAGGAGGAGGAAACAAAAGGCATGATGAACAGTGAGTGCATAGGGCAGGCAGGCGCCATCCTGCAGAGATGAGGGAGCAGTGAGGAGTGGAGGACATCTTTGTCCTGATGTTAGACAAGAAGTGGAAAAGAAAATGACTGTCTAGTGCCCCATATGAATATAGACATAACAGCTCCTAACAGTGATCAATATACCACAGCCATGTGAACCTACGTCACATGAATGTGTAGACAATTCACAATTCACTTCACAGGAATTGTCTACCACAAACAGATAGATGTTCTAACATTGCCAATATGAAAATCAATCAGTGCCATACAAAAAAGAATGAAGGAATGAAGGATCTCCTTAATTGATGAAGAAGGATTGGCAATTAATTCAACACTGTTCTTTATACAAACACCCAGCTGATCAGGAGTAAAAGGGAACCACCTTAACATAATAAAGAACATTTATGAACAGCTGTATACTTAATGCCAGGTGTTCCAATGCATGCTTAAAATCCCAGCACTTTGGAGGCTGAGGCAGGATGATCACAAGTGGGAGACGAGCCTAGGCTAGTAGAAGGACCCTGCTTTAAAAGAACTACAAAATAACAACAAAAGCTCATGGTTAAAAGCATACTGAGTGGTAGAAGCTCAAAGCTTTTCCCTAAGAAGAGAAACAAGGAAGGACACTTTCACTACTGTCACTCAACCCTGCCCTGAAAGTTCTAATCGTGATCAGGCAGGGCAGAAATAAAAGACATTCAGATTGAAAATGAATTAAAATGATCTCACTGCGGATGTAGCTCATGGTACAGCACTGCCTAACATACATGAACCCCTTGATTTATATTGAGAACCACCAGTGGGTGAGTGAATAAATGAACAAGTAAATAAAATCTTTGTTAACAAGGTTATTCTAAAGACTCTAAGGAAAAGAATCTCAGAGCTAATAAGAAAATTTAGCAAAGTTGGAGAATAAGTTTCAACTATAAAAATTAATTTAATTTCTATATGTCAGAAGTAAACAATCTGAAAAGAAAGGTAACTGTTTAAAATAGCATAAAATAAAATACTTAGGAAAAACCCAATGGAGAAATAAAAAGATTTACACAGTAACAATACAAAGAATTGAAGAATGAAATTGGAAAGGACCTCAAATGATAGTTACCTCATGCTATTGTCTAAATAATATTTCTGAGCTTATTATAAATCAAATACCAACCCAACCTCCATATCAAAACCCAACAGTTTGCCCTCTTTTTTTTTCTAAAATTGATTCTAAAAATGTAGGCGGGATTGCAAGAGTCCTGAGTAGTCAGAATAATCCTGAATGAGAACACTGTAAGTCCTGTACTTCCTGAGTTCAAACCTTGTTACACACCTCCAGGAAACAAGAGTGTTCTTGACATGTGGTGGTTGGTGCATTGATGATCTCACAGCAGCTGTTGTTACCTATGCCATCAGCTTGCCATCCTGAAAGATGGAGGAAAACATAGAATGAAGAAAGAGGTACAAATAGTAGAAGGACTGGATGGAGGGAGGAAGTGGCCCCATGAAAGGGATATGGGGAATTGGGAGCGATAAAGAGCGACAGGAGGGGCTATGATCAAAAAACGTTGTGTACGTATAAAATAATTGTCCATGAAATGTTTACAAAAAGAACAGTGTGGGACAGCTGTTTGGGTTTCATGCTCTGCTTTTGAGTAATAAAGTGCATATTTTTGATCCCTAAAAGAAAATAAAAGTATACTACTGGCATAGTTAGAAACATACATTAGTGTGATGAATTGAGAGTCCACATACAAACTCATGCACTCATGTCAACAAAGGCCCAAGTTTATTCAATAAAGAAGGAACCATTGTTGAAAAATCTGTACTTTGGACAACTGAATATATATATATATATATTTGAGCCCTTAAATTACACCATATAAATTAACATAAAGTAGATTCATGACCTAAATATGAGGATTAAAACTGATAGCATACAGCTGCATAGAATTCCATAGTGTACATGTACCACAACTTTGATATCCATTTGTCCAGAGATGGGCATTTGGGTTGATTCCAATTCTTTGCTATTATGAATTGGCCTGCTATAAACATGATCGAGCAAATGCCTCTGTGCTTGGGCAAGGAAACTTGGGGGTAGATGCCCAGTAGAGGGATAGCTGGGTACACTGGGAGCTCTATACCCATCCTGTTCAGGAGCCTCCACACTGCTTTCCATAGTGGTTGTACAAGTTTGCATTCCCACCAGCAGTGAATGAGAGTCCCTTTTTCCCACATCCTCGCCAGCATCTATCGTTAGTAGATTTTTTAAAGATTGTCATTCTGACTGGAGTTAGATAGAATCTCATTCTTGTTTTTATTTGCATTTCTCTGGTGACTAATGATATTGAACATTTTCTTAAATGGGAGTTGGCCATTTGTATTTCTTCCTCTGTGAATTCCCTGTTGATTTCTGTTCCCATTTTGTTTGATATTTTTTTATTTAATCTTTTGAGTTTGTTGTACATTCTAGATATTAGACCTCTATCTGTATTGTAGCTGTCAAAAATTAACTCCAAGTTTGATGGTGATCTATTGACTCTGAGTATGGTATTCTTATCACTGGAAAGTGTTGCATGATCTGCCAGGGGAAATAGGTCAATGATATTTGGAGAAAGCAGAGACCACTGATATACAATATAGACAGTTCTCACAAGAATGCTGAACACACGGCTATATGGAAGAGACCAGCAAGTCAAGAAATGTTCATCTGTGCAATAGTGGCACTAAACTGAGGAGGGTAATCAATGGCTTAATGATTGGCTAAGAGATCCACTTAGTGACAAGGAACCCTTACATGGAACTGGGATCCATGGCAAAATCCTATGGGTACCAAAAACTTGGGCTCCTAGGGGAAATTCCTACTACAAGAGAGCTAAAGAGAGGCTACACCCATTAGGAGCTAACCAAAATAGCAATGTTGTCTCATTTAACCTATATTGATCTCACTCTCTGATGGAGATTCTGTTTGTATTTTTCAGAAGGCTTTGAGAGAGCTGGGGACAACTCAACTCCACCAGCAAGACATTGGATGATGGCTGACATCATGGCAGGAGACAAACCACACCTGGCCTTCACACAGGGCCCAAATGAAACCTACAAGAAAGTGAGGCGACAATAGGAGACCAATCACCAAAGCAAGTCTGATACCCCATGAAAGGTCATGGAGACAGACACCAGTGATACCCAACACAACCCAAAGCAGAAGTCCAGAGACACTTAAGATCTCAATAATAAAAAAGACTTAATAACTCACCCACTGTGACTCAGGGAACTGAGTGGAAGAGGGGTGGAAAGAATGTTAGAGCCATGGTGGGGGAGAATATCTAGAGACATTGCCCCCCTCAGCAACAATACACAAGGGGGAAGAAAAAAAAGAGAATGAAAACCTGGCTACCTCTGGTGCAATTCATAACCCCCAACCTATAGATAGTTCCAGTATATGTGCTGAGGAAGTACCCCAGTGGGTAGGGGACAGAGAGGAGGGAAACATGAACACATTCACAAGATTTGCTCATACAATGTATATACTTATTCATAATAAGGATATTAAAAAATAAAAGCATTGCATATAATTATGAAAGCTACATAACACTTCAAAAAATAAAATAAAATAAAACCTATAGCATAAAATTTAGTCTTCAACTCAGCTGTTTGTTGCCACCTTATGAATATACCATCAAATCATAAATAAGAGGAAAATAGATAAACTGACCTCCATCAATATACAAACGTTGTGTGCATCAAAGGACAGGATTGTTAAAGCTTCCAAGAATGATAGCATGTGTTTAATAACTTCTCCATTCTAGAAATTATTGAAATGATACAATTTTGGACAAAAACTATAGCATGAATCTTTATATATGTGTGAGTGGAAAGTCTGTTCATGTTAACCAGAAGAGTGGAATCTAAAATTTGTTAAGTTGGTTTTGAGATTTTCCTAGTACTAGCAACTACACAAGGACAAGTTTTAATCACAAAGACCTTGCTCTACCTTGATTATGTCATTAGTTACCTAGTAAACACCAGGTTAACAGCTCCATCCCTTTAGAACAGACTGCATTGAAGATACTGAACATAATGATCATTGATGTTTTCCCAGTGGTAGACTGTATGTATGTAAGCATACCTGAAAGTATGCTTTTTTCTCCCTTTCCATTTTATCTTGAGAACAGTAAAGAATGAAATCTCTTTGAATACTGACTTTCTTTGAGTATATTTATATAAAGTAAAATTATTTTAAAAAGCTTATTTGGCTGCATAGTTTCAGAGGGATATGCACTGAAAGGGAAAATGAAACTGAAAAAAATAAATTTTAAGTTACTCTCAGTAGTCCTTTTTGCTATGATGTTGGTATTGTTACTTGGGGACTCAAGTGATAGGATATCAGTAAAACAAATGAGTGATGATGGCACTCCCAGACTTTCATCTTGGGAAATGGGGATGTACATAAAATGGAAGTTAAGTCAAATCTCTTATCCTGAATCTGGATTAGGAGTTATATTAATACTTCTCTTACATCTTGTAAATAATTTCTCTTTCCTCTAGGAAATATAGCATCTATTCTACTCCTGCATGATCTCCCTGAGAGATCTGTTCCAGGTCTTCTGGGAAAACAACCTGGACATGCTAAAACCTCACAAATAAAATATCTTATTTGAATATAGCATCCATACATCCTTAGTGTTCCTAAAAACATTGCCAGAACACTTGTAATACAATGTAAATGTTATGTAAATTGCCTTTAACTGTATTGACAGGGGAATAATACAAGAAAAAGACTATACCTGCTCAGTACAGATACAACCACCAAGGGCCTGATTCCGCAGCAAAGGGATGAGACACAAGATATATAACTTTCACACAGGTATGTGTAGAACCTGTGAAATAGTGAAGGTCACAGCAGGAGGTGCCATAGTCATGTGAACTCTAATTTTGTCTTTTGGACTAATCCATAATATTTAAAAAATTAGTTTGATATGCAGTTTTTTTAAATATGGGTATAGAGGGTTAACTGATCTTAGAACCCCCTTCACACAATCAGAGAGCTTCAAATGCCATTCTCCACTTGAGCAGACATCTCCCAGTCACTTCCCCACCAACTAAGCCATGTGTTCCTTTGGACACACACTGGAGTTTCCACTTATGGGAAGTGAGCTCCTGGTCATACCCCCACCTCACCAACCTACTGAATATCTCAAAAGGTGCTCAGTGGAGCTGCTTAGGGTGAGTTGAGCTCCCAGTAAGCTCCTCCCCAACCAATATACTTCCTGTCCTCACAGGCACCCAATGAAGTCACCTCTGGGTCACAGGTGAGGAAGCTCCATGTCAGCTCCCTTGTTCCCCACCCTCTCCATGTGCCCAGTGGAGCTGCCACTTCAGGAGAGTCCCCAGACTCCTCCCCAACCCCATGACATGTCCTTCCCCAACCCTACCCATGTGTCCTTCCTAGTGGAGCCATGAAGCTGCCACTGCAGCTAAGATAAATAGAATATCTCCAGATAGGCAAATCTCAAAGTTAAAAAAGCAACATACATATAAATATATGAATAAACAGCTGAATAAAATCCAAGTTGTTGCTGGTACAAAGCACCTGACCAAAAGTAGTGGATGGGAGGAAAGATTTTTTTTTGGCTTACAGCCTCAAGGAGAGGCTTCATTATGGCAGGTAAAGCATGGCATAAACAGAGGCTAGTTATCACCTCTGCATCAGCAGGTGGAAAAATAGCAGCAGGAGAGTGAGCTGAGATCTGGCAAGGGGAAGCTAAGCCCACCCCCAAAGATATACCTTGTCCAGAAAGGATCCACCTCCCAAATTGCCATCAGATGGGAACCATATTCAGAGCACATGACTTTATGGGGAGCATCTGATTCAAACCAACACATTCCACCCCTGGCCCCCATAAATTCATGACAATCTATGATGTAATGCATTCAGTCTAACTTTAAAGTCCTTGTAGTTTTTTTTTTTCAGTCCCAACACTGTTCAAATATCTCCATAGTCCAAGATCTCTTATCTGAGAGATTGTCAAACCAAAATCATAAAAGAGTGTTACAAAGAAGGATTGAACTGATGCAAAATCTAAAACAAACAGGGCAAATATTAAACCCTGGTTTTCCATGTATATCTGAGACCCACAATTAAGTCTCTGGGGTTCCAATTCTACCCTGCCAGCTGGGCTGCTTAGAAGCCCTGTGAACAATTATCCCTACCAGCAATTCATCTGGGAAGCTATCTCGGTCTTGGTATCTTCAAAAATCCTAGGGTCATTACTGCAACCCACAGTTCATTCACACAGCTCCATTGAGCCTCCAGTCAAAGACTAGAACAATGCTGTGTTGCATAGCCCAACCAACTGGGCACTTCTGGGTCAGGTACAGGATCATTAGAATAAATAGGGTAAAAAAAAAGTAATAGATAACAAAACTCACTTTTTTATCTGGAAAAACTTTAGTTAGCAGTACCAAAGACTCTAGAGAGTATAGACAGCCCCAGGCCTTTGACAAAATTCAACACCACTTCATGTTCAAAGCTCTGGAAAGAATAGACATAGACAGCCTATACCTCAACATAATAAAGACAATTTAAAAAAACTCCTAAAGCACAAATCATTCTCAATAGGGAACAACTCAAGGAGTTCCCACTCAACTCAGGAACAAGACAGGGGTGCCCACTCTCACCACTGCTCTTTAACATAGTGCTTGACGTTCTAGCCCAATCAATAAGACAGGAGAAGGGCATAAAAGGGATATAAATCGGAAAGGAAGAAATCAAACTATCCCTCTTTGCAGATGACATGATCCTTTATATATCAGACCCAAAGAATAGTATCAGTAAGCTCTTAAAAGTGATTCATGCCTTCAGCAACGTGGCAGGATACAAAATTAACACACAAAAATCAGTAGCTTTTTTATATGCAGAAGACAAGCAGACAGAAAAAGACATCAGAGAGTCTGTCCCATTTTCGATAGCCTCAAAGAAAATCAAATACCTTGGAATATCACTAACCAAGGTTGTAAAGGACTTATATAAGGAAAATATTGAAACACTCAAGAAGGAAATAAAGGAGGATTTGAGAAGATGGAAAGATATTACATGCTCATGGTTAGGGAGAATCAATATAGTAAAAATGGTAATCCTGCCAAAAGCGATTTACAGATTCAATGCCATGCCGATAAAAATTCCAAACTCTTTCTTCACAGACATAGAAAAAATAAAAATAAAAAAAATAGTCTAAATTTATTTGGAAGGGCAAAAGACCTCAGATAGCTAAAACTATTCTAAGTAAAAAAGCCTACTCAGGAGGTTTCACCATGCCTGACTTCAAAACATACTACAAAACCATAGTAACTAAAACAGCATGGTACTGGCATAAAAACAGACAGACAGATCAATGGAACAGAATTGAAGACCCAGCTTTAAATGGAATTAACTTCAGTTATTTGGTCTTTGACAAGGGGTACAACAATGTACACTGGGCCAAAGATAACATCTTCAACAAATGGTGCTGGACAAATTGGATAAACACGTGTAAAAAAATGAAAATAGACCCACTCCTTTCACCATGCACAAAAATCAACTCCAAATGGATCAAAGACATCAATATAAATCCTGTAACCCTGAACACCCTGGAAGAAAAAAATAGGAGGAACTCTACATGAAATAGGAGTAGGGAAAAATTTCCTGAGCAAAACTCCAGCAGCCCAGGAAATGCAACAATCACTTAATGTCATGGTTTGATACAGGTGTCCCCCACAAACAATTGAATGTGTTCTGATAGATCGATCCTCAGCTGATGGCAGTTTGGGTTTTCCAACCTCGATGGAGCTGTGTTGTCAGGGGCGGGCTTATGGGGTTATAAGCCAGCTTCCCCTTGCCAGAGTTTGGCACACCTTCCTGCCGCTGTTTGCACTGCTGTGGCAGAGGTGATGTCCAGCCCTCTGCTCATGCCATCGTTTTCCCTGCCAGGATGGAGTCTCCCCTTGAGTCCGTAAGCCTAATAAACCCATTCCTCTACAAGCCGCTTTTGCTTGGGTTCTTTCTGCGCAGCAACTAGAAAGCTGACCGCAACACTTAACCAATGGGACCTGATCAGGCTTAGAAGCTTCTGTACAGACAAACAAACCATACTCAGAGCCAATAGACCCCCATCATACTGGGAGACAATCTTTACCAGCTATAACTCAGCCAAAGGCCTAATCTCCAGATCTTACAGAGAACTCAAAAAAAAAAAAAAACATAATAAAATCTCAAACAGCCCCCCTCACAAAATGGGGCACTGATCTCAACAGAGAATTCACAGAGGAGGAAACACAAATGGTCTTGTCCCATCTAAGAAAGTGCTCAGAATCCTTAAGCATCAGGGAAATGCAAATCAAAACCACAAAGAGATACCAACTTACTCCAGTCAGAATGGCAATCACAAAGAAAACCAACACCAATCCTTGCTGGCGAGTATGCGGGGGAAAAAGGAACCCTCATTCACTTCTGGTGGGATTGCAAACTCATTCAACTGCTATGGAAAGTAGTGTGCAATGGAGAAACCTGGGCCTGGGGGAGACAATCAACAGCTTTTAAATTCAGCCAAATATTCCACTTGGGGGGGGAGCCCTTGACTGGAACTGGGGATTCAGGGCGATAAGCACCAGATCCTGTACTCTTGGGCTCCCAAAACAAGATGCACTATGGGAGCGATTGTCTGGGAGGCTACTAAAAATAGAATCTTGGTAATCCAGAATTGTGTATATTTGTTAACCTAGACTGATCTCACTCTCTGATGGAGAATGTGTTTGTATTTTTCAGGATGCAGCGAGAGAGCTGTGGCCCAACTAATCCTACCATCCAACCATAGGCAGATAGCTGAGATCCTGGCAAGAGATAAGCCACCACAGCCATATCGTGGAAAATCCATATGGAATCCCACAGAGAATGACAGGACGAACAAGAGACCCATAGCCACAGCCATTCAATCAACACAGGATAAGCCAGGGTGACAGAAACCAACAATTTTCGACACAAAGACCCCCGAAGCTCACAACATTAAAACAGCCTTAATACTCACCCACCATGACTCAGGAACTGAGCGGAAGAGGGGGCTGAAAGATTGTGAGAGCCATGGTGGGGGAGACTATCCAGAGGCATGGCACCCCTCAGTAACAACACACTTGGGCCAGGAGAACCAGGCTGAGTATTAGGCTATCCATGGTCCCCTGCCACAAAGACTGATCCAGACGACCCACAGAGGAGGCTATCCAGCTGATTGGGAATGGGGAGGGGGGGGCATTGGGGAATTGGGGATAACAACTCATTGTTTGCCCACTAAATAATTTAACTCATTATAGACTATATATATATAT
>PVHP010003241.1:0-80610 GCA_004024765.1 Zapus hudsonius
GAGGTGCGCTCCCTCTCTGACCACAGTGGAAATAGTTGCAGAGCCGTTTACAGGTCACGGATGTTTATGAAAGGAAAATAAATATCTTGTATAAGTTGCCTGGCAGAGTGCATTGTAGGCACTGGGGCAGTCAGCTGCAATCAGTGCAGGGCGGGCGTTCTCAAGGCCTCTCTGGGAGTGCTGTAATGACAGGTCCTGGCACCGGGGGAGACCAGCTGGCTAGCTGGCAGTCCATTGGCCAAAGCGGCCAGGGCAGCATGGGAGATTCTAAGTACACTGCCCCATCCTACCAAAATCTTTGCTTGTTTACAAAAATAGGAACATAACGTGTTTACAATAAGAACTTATCAATGGGCTAGGGAGATGGCTCGGTTTTACAAAGATGAGGACCCCCGAGTTCAATCCCTAGAACATGTTCAATGCCAGGCATGGTGGCACATGCTTGGGATTCCACTGAGGGGAGGCAGATAGCTCTATCCCTGGGACTCACTGGCCAGACAGCCTAGCCCAATTAGGCAAGCTCCAGACCAGAAAGAGACCCTTTCCCAAAAGTAAAAATAAGAAAAGGAAAGCACCTGAGGACTGTCACCTCAGGCAATCATGCTGTCCTCCATACACACATGCACACATGTACATGTACACTCATGCCCAAACACACACACACACATCATTAACACTGATTTTAATAGTGTTTTAACAGTGCTTAACACTTGCCCAGTGCCTCAGGGAGAAATGAGCCTCCAAGTTCTCCTTACCTATTTCAGCCCATCTCAGGATAATTAAGCAGACTATATTAGGGATTGGTGACCTTAAAGGCCATGACTAAGCATTTATTGCCCTCAGGTATGGCTCAGTTGGAGGTGAGAAGAGTCACACAGAAAAGCACAATATTTGTTTCTTTCAGCAATGACATGGGTGAGTTTGGGAGAAACTAAGGTGAACTGATATGATCTTTGTATCATCACTAAAGGAAAGCTGAGAAATTTGTTAGTGAATGTTCTGCTGTGGTGGGTACTCTTCACTGGCAACTTGCGAGGATTTATTATCACCATGGAAGCACACCTCTGGCTGTATATATGAGGGTGTTTCCAGAGTGGTTAACATGGCAGGGAGGACTCCACCACCACCGCCACCATGAATGTGAGTGGCATCATCCAATGGGCTGGCAGCCAGAAGTGAATCAGAAGGAGAAAGTGAACTATGGACCAGCATGCAGCTCTCTCTCTGCTTCCCATGGGACCTTCCACTTCTGCCACCAAGCATTCCTCAAACTGTGAGTCACAAAAAATCCACCCTCCATTAAGTTCCTTTTTATCAGCTCTTTGGTGACGTCTACGACACAAAATCACTTCCTACAAAAAACAGATGAAAAGCCAGACAGATAGGATAATTATATTAAAAAATGGTAGGTGTAGGAATGATTGCTTCAATTTAGAAAGATGACTACTTCTTCCCTGAGGTGGTATCCAATAACTAAGGTTGATTATCTCTAAAACTTTGGCTACACATGGTTGGAAAAACTTCGCACCTTTGTTTGGGACATAAAAGTCAAAATGTCACATTCATAAACATTTCTCTCAACAACTTTTGGAAAAGCTTTATAGAAAAGAGGAATTCATAAACACAATAGAGGTCAAATACAAATGTCAACAAAAATAGGTGAAATAGAGCAGGATTCACCTATTTTCCCCCACAGTAATTTTAATTCCATTTGGAATTTAGTCTACATTTCTTCTTAAAGTTCCGTTTAGAATAATATCCTGATGATAATAACTACCATTTTAGGCAAAGAGCCTAGATGGAGAACCCTCTGCCTCCAGAGTGCTGGGATTAAAGGTGTGTACCACCACGCCCAGCTATCTCTTCTAGTTTGATGTCATCATTTTTCCTATTCTGCAGGTCTTGTGTAGGTAGTGTCAGCCACTGTGAGGTCATGAATATCAAGACCACTTTGTGTCTGGAAGACAGTATTGTAAGCACCCCTCCCCTTCCTTTGCTCTTACATTCTTTCTGCCACCTCTTCCACAATGGTCCCTGAGCCTTGGAGGGTGTGATAGAGATGTCTCACTTCGTGCTGAACACTTCACTGTCATTTCTTCTTAGCACTTTGGTGAGTGAGTCACCATTGGGGTCACCACCATCCAAAAAGAAGAGCTTCGCCAATCAAAAGTGGAAGTACCATTAATAAATGGGCATAAACATAGGTATTTAACAGGGCAGTTGGTTGGCATTATATATTCATTTAGTCATGCAACAGTGGTAGTTTCCCTGTATGGGCTTATGAACTCCCAAGCCACAAGCTTTTGATTACATTTCAGTAGCAGGCATGAATTCCCTCCCATGGAGTGACCCTCAAGTCCAGTCAGAGAACAGCCAATTTCACCCCTAACAGACATGCCATCATTGCATCAGTTGATACATTTGGCTTGACTGGCCAGAAGTAGAACTTGCAGGGTCTATTGCTGGAAACCATCTATCTATGTCTCTCCTAAATTATCTAAGTATTAAGGTTTCCTGAGTATTCTTCTCCCTGGTTATTCTTTTCAGTATTGTTCTGTAAGAAAAACTAAAAAAAAATTTAATGAATGAAAAAAAATCCTCTGATTTTCCTTTACACTGCAATAATTTCTTAATCTCCTCATATTTCCTGCATGTAATACATATTTGATAGTATTGAACCAAAAAATGTAATATATCATTCTTTCAGTGTTTACTAAATGCTAAACAGTGACTGTATACTCAACCAGCTAATATGCTGCCTTTCCTACTTTGGACTTTCAGTGATTTTCTTGGATTGTTAGGAGGAGGGTGGTTTCTATAACTCAGGAAGGCTAATAAAAGGAGTCTACAAAGGTCATACACTAATATGTATTATTTCCCATATAAAATAAGCTGTATGATGTCTTTCTTTTGGTGTACTTGTTGCAAAGCTACAAGGTTATTTGGTGCAATTGTCACAATGCTACAGGGTTTTGATTTTGTGTGTATGTGGAGGGGTGTGGTGGTTAGCTCAAAGTATACTAGAATGTTCCAAGATTAAAAATTGTTTATTTAATATTGTTAACCACAATCACTGTGATTCACCAAGGTAGTGACATCACAATCACATTTGAAAGATAAGGAGCGATTTCCATGGTCTAACTTCTACATGCAGAGCATTTTATTGGTCAGGTCTCTACAAGTCTGATCACAACCTCCCTTCACCCTTGCAGTCTATAACCATCTTGTGTGTCAACTTGACTAGCACACTGGTGACCAGATAATTGGTGCTCACATATTCTGGTGTTTCTCTGGGAGAGTTTTAGGATGAGATCAGTTTATTATTGTTGTTGTTTGGGTTTTGTGTCTTTGGTAGACTGAAGATAGCAAACTTCCTCCATAGTGAGAGGGGCCTCATCCAGTGTTAAGGCTCACGTAGAACAGAAAGGCTGACCCTTCCCATGCAACACAGAATGTGCTCTTCTTGCTGGCTTCAGATTTGAACTAAATCTCTGGATCTTCCTGGTTCTGGAGTCTGCTGGCCTCTGGGCAGGAGCTACAACTTGGCTCTCCTGGACCTCAGGCTTTGCATGGGGATGGAGCCGAGTCTGGATCTCCAGCTTGCTAGCTCACCTTGAAGGCCTCTGGATTTGTCACTTTCCACAATTAACATGAGCCAATCCCTTGTACTAAATCCCATGTTGGTTCCACAGACAGTATATTTCTCTGGAGAAGTCTGACAGGTACATTTCACTGCTCATACTGCAGCTAGTCTTTTACTGAAGGAGCCAAGGACAAAACACTGAGTGAGAGGGAAACCACCTGGACAGAAACTGAAAAGGTGGCTATGTATGGAAGGAATGAATGGGTGGGACCAAGGGAGGGTGATGGCAGGTGAATGCGAACAAAGTACAGTGACATGCATGCACTAAAATGACATAGAGACCCACCATTTTTCACATTTACTTGAATTACTGTCTTTCAAGAGAGACATGAAGGCTATTTGGGGTTGAAGGTCTGTCCTTGAACTTTGTACATAAGGGAACTCAAGCCTTGGTTGGGAGTCATACATGGTCAAAGATAGAACAGCTCTCCCATCTACAGACAGACTTTAGGGAAATAAAATTTACAACTTGACTTTCATTTACAAAAGCCTTCTGGAGAAGTACAATTTGATGGAATATGAAGACTCAACATCTTTTATCTGAGTTTTATCTGAGTTTTTTTTTCTTGAATTTTTGCAGGATTAACTATATCATGCAACCTTCATTTTTTTTTTTTTTTTTACTTTTTATCATTTTTGTTGTTTGGGTTTTGTGTCTTTGTTGATCGTATCCTGCTCTAAAGCAATATATATGAAATCTACCATCATCGTTTTTTTTTTTGGACTGGTACCTCCTTTAAATCTTTCTCAACTTTTTGAGAAATAGTCTCTGATCACATGATCATCAATACACACACTTTTGTTGTTTTTCATGGGTACTAGTCTGATTAAACATTGATATCACATTACTTTCACTGTAAGAATCTTCAATCCCACAATCTGTGCAGGTAATATCTTCAGTGATGTTATGAACTGAATGGTGTCCTCCCAAAATATACTTTGAAATCCTTACCTCAATTGTGGACAGAATATGTAAATTTACATCAGACAATGAGACATCATAATAAGATTAAATGCCCTCATCAGAGGAGTGTCAAAAGGCTGTTCATTGTTGTCTCTTTAGTCATGGCTTGAATCCCAGAGTGACATTATTTGAAGGTGACTGAACCCTGGGAGATGGGCCCTACTGGGAGGTCTTCAGATCAGTGGGACATACTCTGAAGTGGGGCCTTTCTTTGCCATCCCAAGCAGGAGGTGACTGTCTTTGATGTACCATGTGCTCTCACTATTAGTCACTAAGGAACGAAGGTTAGTCATGGACTGAAATCTTTGAAACTGAACCAAAATACATCTTTTCTCTTTATCAGCTGATTATCCCAAGTGTTTGTTATAGTAATAGAAAGCTTACAGTCACTCTTTCCCTCTCCTCCATGTGAAGACACAGAGAGCACACACTAGACCTCAGCCATGCTAGGACTGCAGAAGTCAGAACTGTGAGGAAACAGATTTTTGTTGTCAATATGACCCTGTCTATTATGTTTTGCTATACCTGTCCAACAGACTAAAAATGGTTTAGCCAATATTAATACCACTAAATTTTACTGAAAATGTACACTATTACATCATTTACCACTGATAGTTCACCAAAGAATTGAAAACAATCTTTAATGATCACATGACTTCTTTTGCTGGATAGCTTGGCTGGCCTTGAACTCACTGTGTAGCCCTTGCTGAGTCATAGACCTCTTTCTTCAGTCTTTCAAATGTTGGGATTATGTGCATTGACCTTATTTCTTCAGTCAACGCTCATTTAGAATTTCTTCAAAACAAGTAATTCTCCTTCAAATGAAACTACAAGGTAAGAGTAAGTGTCCGAGGACCAGGGAAAAGAATGGTGGAGCTAGCTGACTTCCTACAGTCCTGAGTATGGAAGAAGACAACAGCTTTCTGCTGGATCTGTTCCCCCGAGTGACAGCAGTAAGTTATAAAATTCATATTTAAGGCTCAGTTTTCTAATGCATAGTTTTAGGGAACTTTGGATTTCATAAGCCAGTAAAATTATTTTAAAAATTGGACACAGGAATTCCAGATTTAACAATGGCGACCGACTCAATCGATTTCCGTTGTTTCCTAGGTGTTGTATCAACAAGGAAAGCTGACTAATCATTGTTGAACTATGTCTTTGCTATTGTAAGGAGGCAGAGAACATGGCAACCCTTAAGTTGCCTAAAGCAGAAAGTTCTCACTGGCTGCTACAACCTGAGAATGGGGGAAGCAAACAAGAGATTTACCACTGTCTGTGAAAAGCAGTTCAAGGGAAAAGAAAATGCAGACAAAGCAAAATTCTACCCAAAAGAGTGAAACAGTAAACACTCCAATTCTGAAAAAAGGTGGGTTCTGACAGACCACAGCAACACCCCCACAGAGGCACTATTAGAAGTGGCTTGGGTGAAATACCGCTTCTAAAATATGAAACAAAGAAAAGAAAATACGTCTGGAAAGTTAAGCAGCTGTGAGTATAAAAGACAGGTGTCTCTCCCCAGTACCAACATAATTCACTTCTGCTGAAGAAAATCATTCTTCATCCAAAACAGAAACAAAAACAAGAGCAAAGAAAACAAAGAGAACACATCCCAGCCAAATTAAAAATCTTCTAGCAAGCCTGTGTATAAGAGGAAGTAGACCAGCTGAAAATGAAGTAAAAGCGAAATGCATGAACACAGGATGACAGAAAACACAAGTAGATTGATTGTAGGAAATAGAAAAAAAACTTAAAATTATTCCAAAATACTAAATTACAAAAGTGTCCAAAGGAGAGTAGATTAGGTTTTTTAAAACATAACAATACATACCGAAGAAAAGCAAGAAATTAGCAGGAGAACACAGATAAAATAAATGAAGACATAAAAAGGTTCTAAGGGAAAATGGTTGCAATGGATGATAGGCAAAAGTGAGTCTAGCATGTTTAATTAGTGCTCCAGAATGGTAAACAACAATGAAACAGTGTATTTAAAACTATAATCTATAATTCTCAATCTACACACAGCAGGGACAAAAAATGACTGGATGACTATGCATTATCTTCTAATAAAAGTACTGAATACTAAAATTAAAGAAAAATCCATAAGGTATCCAGTCAAAAATGGTGAAACAATTTTCAGGCAAGAGAATTATACTAATAAAAAACTTTTCAAAAACAAGCATACAATTGAGAGGGCCAGGGACAACTCAATTCTACCAACAAGTCATGGGATGATGGCTGACATCCTGGCAGGAGACAAACCACACCTGGACTTCACACAGGGGCCAAATGAAACCTCTGAAAAAGTGAGGAGACAAACAGGAGACCAATCACTACAGCAAGTCAGATAACCATGAAAGGTCAATAGAGACAGACACCAACTATACTCAATACAGTCCAGGGCAAAGATCCAGAGATATGTAAGATCTCAACAATAAAGCAGACTTAAAACTCACCTACCATGACTCAGGGAACTGAGCGGAAGAGGGGGTGGAAAGAATATAAGAGCCATGGTGGAGGAGAATATCCAGAGACATTGCCCCCCTCATCAACAATAGACAAGGGGGAAAAACAAAACGAGTTCATAACCCCCTATTTTATGGACAGATCCAGAATGCACACTGAGGAAGTACCCCAGTGGGTTGGGGACAGAGAGGAGGGAAACAGGGACACATTCACAAGATTTGATCATATGATGTATATAATTATTCATAATAAAGATTTTAAAAAAGAAGCATACGAAGCAAAGTCCCTTTTTCAATACAGTTTTCTAGGAAAATGAATGTGAATCAAAGGTATTGTAAAGCATCAAAATACCCTCCACATATCACAACTACAGGAAAATGAGGAAAATACAGAGAACATCAGATCCAATGAGTCTCCACATTGTATGAGCCTCAGTACACTGAGGCTGCACCTCAACCCACCGAGGGCTGAGGAACATGGCAGTGAACATGCCACTCAAGTACTGAGAGCTCAGACTGAGATAATGATGGAAATAGTGCAAGAAAAAAACACGCACATATGGCTAAATTTATCTTGAGAAATAGAAAAATGTCACAGAGAGAGAGAAAAGTGCAGAGTAGGATGTGAACGGTGTTCTTTAGAAAATAGATGAGAGCTACAGGGTGCCTTAAAACTGAGACACTAAAGTTTAAGAAAGAATAAGAGGAGATTAAAATCCCATGAAATAATATGAAGCAAAAACAAGGATAACTATGTAAATGTTTCTCAAATAATATAACAGGGTTATGTCTAAACATAAGTCATTGGTAAATGTGTCAAGAGACAAATTTCAAAAATTACTAAATAAGGCCAAGAAAGATACTTTATATTAAAATTTGCACTTAACACTGAGGATATAAGTGTCTATATAACTATAGAAACTGCTGATATAAGACAGAACATATCAGAGATGCAAGAGAAATGGAAGTTCACCCTAAGAGGAAATTTTAATGTATAGTGCACGAGACAGCAAGTGGACAAGGAAAAATAAGGATATATAACAACTAAACAACATACTATGGTAGATTTTTGGATATATAGTAAATGCTATATCACAATAACAGAGAACATACAAATTTCTTCAGTTTGTATCACATGGATGTGAAAAAATATGGCCACATATTAGAGCACAGTTAAAATGGATACTATGAAATAAAATTATTACAAACAATAAGAAAGATTGAAAAATCAATCAGAAAGTTCCATGTAGAAACTAAAGGTATTTTAACTAGGACAAAAATTAAAAAAAAAGAAAATAGATTTTTAAAACTAATGATAATAAATAAGGCCACTAGGATACTTTTAAGTTAAAATCACAGGAAATTCCACAGCACTATATCAGCTTACCATGTGAATTCTCAACGGAAAGAATTGGAAAACAAAGTAAAGTCCAAGAAAGAACATAATACAAAAATTATTAAAATAAGCATAGCATAATAAATTAATTAAAGCTTAGAAAACCTAAAATGTTACAAGAGATTGCTAACTCCTGAGAAGAAAAAAAAAAAAGAGAGAAACTGTAAATGTACAAAATAAAAAAAAAAGGTTAAGTGCACCTTAAGCTTGCAATAAACTAGTGACAGGAAAAAATTAAGAACATAAATTGATTTTAATATATTTAAAAACTAAGAGAACAGGGTAAGTTTTCTAAACACATATACACAAATTGTTTAAGAAATGGACTCCTACAGAAATGGAAAACTTAAATAAACCAAATTCCATGTAGGTGATTTCATAGGAGGAAAAAGTACACTATACATGGTCAAAATTGCAGAAATTAAAACCAACTGTCTTGGCAAATGAAGGTGATTAATACACTTAAGAGAAATGAGGCTGCAGTCTTGGTAATGGGGTGAATGGCATTGGTCAACTATCACCAATGTGGAAAGAAATTGATAGTATCTCATAAATCACCTATATCCTCAAACTCAGTAACCCACTTCTGCCTTAAACAATACTTGGAAGGGCAACCCATTATAGCATTATTTGTATATTTGCAAAATGTTAAAAACTACACGCCCGTGTAGATTCATCAAACTGGGGTACACCAAGGAATGGCATACAGAAAATGAGAAAGCTTTCTTTTTTATAAAGAAAACTTAAAAGATTGATTCCAGGAGATTTAAGTGAAAATCACAGTGCACAGACAGATATGTGAAATGTCAAGAATCCAAGGACAGATATGTTCAGCACCACTGTCTACAGAAAGATGAAACTTAAAACCACTTTAAACTGGCAGCATGCCTGTAATCTCAGCATGGGGAGGCTGAGGAGGGCCAAGAGTTCAAGGCTACCCTAGTTTACACAGCATTTCCCTGTCTAAAATGAGTAAATAATAAATAAAACCACTTCACTAATTAGACTAATAAAAAGTTAATGAATGATAAAGATGTTGACAGAGAAATCTCATACATTGCTGCACAGGATATTAAAAAGATATAGATACAGATGGACGGACAGTTTCTTCAAAAAATTATCTATAAAGAGTTCAGCAATTGTAGTCTTAAGTGTCTACTCAAAATGAAAGCTCATATCCACAAAGACTTTAAGGCTGTTTCTAGCACAATGCATCACAGCCAGAAAAAGAAAAAAGAATTCAAATGTCTATTAACTCTGAATGGTACTAAGGGAAACCAGGAACATGGTGGGATACTGTTAAGCAGGAAAACACAAGCTTTGACATAGGAACACCTCAGAAACATACTCAAGGCAGATCAGAAGACACTGCATGGTCCCATCTATGTGAAATGCCCTCAAAAGAAAAACATAGGGACAGAACGGAGCCAATGGCTGTCTGGAGCTGGGGGAGGGGGTGTGAAAGGGTGGGCTTTCAATGGGAATAGTGAACTGGGTGTGAGACTTTCGAGGAATGACAATGTTCTGATGTTCTGAAACCATGCTGTGGTCAGGTTGTACCATTCTTAAATTTTTTTTAAAAATCATCGAATGGTTTTTCCATTCATCCATTTAAAACGGATTATTTTGTGGCACTGTTATGCCTCAAGTTTCTATAGCCAAAATATGGGTTAGCAAACCTTTTTGCTAAATAATATGTATGAATGGCCAGAGGTGGCAGTGCACACCTGTAATCCCAGCACCTTAGAGCTGACAGGACTGTGAAGTCAAGGTCAGTCTGGACTGCATAGTGTGACCATCCCAAATAAAACAAAACAAAAAACCCAAACTCCAAACACCTGAAATGCATGCTGGATGGGTGCTATGGTTTGAAAGTGTTTTGCCCGGAATTCATGCTGGGATTTAATCCCCACTGTAAACTATTAAGTGGGCAGAAATGTAATAAAACTATGGGGTTTAGCTGTGAAGCCTTGGAAAGATGCTAAGCTTGGGTAGGTGCACAAGGGTGGAGGCCCCAAAATTGAATACTGCTAGTTTTGTACAGGGAGAATCCAGAGATTCTTGACCATTCATGTCATGTGATGGATGCCCTGAGCTGCCTCAATGGGACCCTGCCCAGCAGGCCCATCAATCATTCATTCTATGCAACTCCTCACCCTCAGACCAGGTAAGTGAGCTAAAACAAACCTCCTTTCTTTGTAATATTACCTGAAGTATGTTATAAGCAACAGAAAATGGATTAATTCTGTCACCTGTTTTCCATTTTACTTTGAAACTTTTGTGTCCCATGAAGTCCCCTGTCCTAGGTAACTAATGATCACCTGTATCCCTATGTACATACTAAGGAAAGGGTAAGAAATGAGAAAAACAGGCTTGATTTTCCTTTATAAAGAGACACAAGAGGAAGAAAGAAAAATCAAAAAGATCCTCCTGTTGCAGGGCAAGCACTTTACCTGCACAACCATCTCCTTCGGCCTTACTTTTTGAACTTTTTTTTTTGTTAGTTCTAATTGAAACCATGATTTATATATTTTAAAAATAAAATTAACAAAAATAGGATGGAGATAGGTGCACCTTAAGCATGCAAACTAAAAAAAAATCAGCCCAATTCTATTTTAACAAATAAAGTATGAAAGTAACTTAAAAATGTTAAATCTTTGGCCTTGGGAAAGATATAGTTAGGCAGAGAATAGCAAACAAATTCTACCTCTCACAGGGATGTGGGTAACAGAATTCTGAAATTGAGATACTTTACAGGGTTGAGCAAGTGAATTATTGGACACAGGATTTTATGGAAAAGACAAAGAAACAATGAATGAGCACAGATTGAATTCATGGGCATTGGTGTGATGCCATGATTTCTAATCAGTGTCTAAGCATGTTACCTATGTGTGTAAGCCATGTATGCATGCATATGTAATAACACTTTCTCGTCTGTCTGCTGAATAACCTACAAGCAGACACTAATTAGCAATGAAAACATCCAGGATCCAAGTCTAAGCATTTAATACTTTGCCCTGGGGCTATTAGAAGAAACTGCTGAATATTGAAATACCTTTTATGTAAAAAAAAAAAAACAAAACAAACAAAACCCCCATACACACATACAAAATATGCCACAGGACACAGGGGTGCTTTCTGCCAAATAATTCAAGTATGAAGTTCATTTAATACATTATAAATCACTGTGGGGGAAAATAGAAAACTGTGAACTTATAACAACCTAAAATTTTTGATGCAAAAAGACGGATGGATGAGTGGATGGCTGGATTGCAAGAAGAGGGCTTTCTGCTTATAGTAGACTCTAAATTCCAGCTATAGGGCGGGGTACATGGGAGAAAAGATCAACATATAGTAATAATCAAAGAGCAGGCAGAAGCCAGAAACAATGGATGTTCTATCCTGGGAGAAGATGTTATATGGACTTAAAAAATGAACTATATTGAAGAAACAGAAGTAACAAACAAAATTGGTCGCCAATAAGACAGCATACTGCTAGACATCGCACAGGTGACAGCCACCAGTGCAGACACCAAGCACAAGAAGGCCCCAAATGAGGAATGCTGTATTCATCTGCCACAGAGACCCAGTACCCATGGCAATGACTCAGAGTAAAGGAGATTCCAGGCAAAGCAGAGAAGCAAAGAGGGCAAAATCTAAGAGGTCAGTCAGGTAAAAGGTGTATCGTTTTCCTTAAGCAATTTTTGCAAATTTTTAGTGACTTTAAAGCTATTCTAACAGAAATTAAAAGACACTGATATTATCTTGTCACTGTAGCTGAGCCCTGCTCGAAGGATTTATGAAAGTAACTGCCACTCAGAATTAGCCTCCTTTGTGGGCATACACTTCACTCAAACAAAAGCCACATCCAGTGAGTGACAATGGACAGAGAAGGCTGAAAACAAACAAACAACAAAAGAGGCAAAACCCAAGTGATGGGGGCATGCCTGGTAACTGGCAACTCCCATGAGGCGGCAGCAGGAAGGAGATAGTAGTGTTTCCTGTCAGAAAAGCCTGCTGCACTTACGAGACTTTCTTCTTTCAATTCTGGCAAATCTATTCTGTGATAATCATACAACTACTTCCAAGAGTAAAAGATGCTTTGTGCCAAAAATAAATAGTAAATACTAACCATTCTACTTGTTTTGCTGGCTGTATCCTTGAAGAAAAACCAAGTTACAAAAATGTTCACATAAATTGTGAGATTACAATGAAATTATCTATTGTTTTTTGTTTCTTTCCACATAAATGATATTTAACAGGATGATTTAATTTTATGCTTTCAATGATGAAAATACAAAATTGTTCTAATTCTTTAAAATACACCTTTTGGAATGGAACAAAAAATAAAATAACTAAATTGTTATATAGTATAAATAGGGATTTAGTTTAATATTTAATTTCTTTATAAAAGATAAACAAATTCTGATTGTTGTCTTTATTTTATCATAATTGAAAACTCAAATCACTTAACATGAATACTAGATACATAAGTTTCCTTCAAACTTTTTTTAACCAGAAACAAAACTGTACAAATTTAGAGTGTTTGGATTATTGAACACTCAGGACAATGTCAACCCAACTATTAATATAGATTTAAATTACTAATTAAATTATTAATTGTAGCTATTTTTTGGGGAAAAAATGTGCAAAGCTAAGTAGGACCACGCATGCCAGAAATAACTTCTCAGAGTAAAATCCCTAGTATCACACCATTCAAAAAGTGGCGTTCTAGTATGAAGACACCATAAACTCCTACCTCTTTCCCAGAAGTCTCGTATAGCAGATCAGAAATAACGGAGAACTATCCAGAACCTTGTATATAATAACTAACAAAAATATTTCCAAGGACTACTTTTTGCCCAAAGTGATTACAGACAAAAAGCAGGTCTTCCTATCACTTTATGGATTGATAAACTATCTGCTATTCGCTCCATGAGAAGATCGTTAGATGTCACATCAGCTGTCTAGGCTCCTGATCACATATATACACAAATATATATGCATCTTTTTTCAAGTAAAGAAATGTTTAACAGATGTAAACTATTTATTGAATATTTGCCACCAAATATTGTTAAATACATTATCTTGCAGCATATCGCTTTCAAGTTAAAATGTCAGAAACAAACACCAATATTTACAATTCTTTTAAGGAATGTTATATAATGACACATTAAGGCGTAAATTCTTTTGGCTTATAATTCTTAAAAGAATGATAATAGCAAAAGTGATGCAAAATCTTCAGTGTGAGATTATGATGAAGCTACATTTTACAAAAATATGGTGTAAGATGGCGATAATCCCATTCAACATCCTGGATTAGATCCCTTCAGGAGGGCTGATCATTTATACAGTCCAACTTTAAAAATTTACAGATAAAGGCAGTTCAACACTGCCATGGAGAAGTACATCTCTTAACATGTACAACTTTCAGGCCACAGTTTTGAAGGTCTGAAGTATCAAGTTGGTTTGGTGAATTAGTCGGTTGGCACTTATGAACACATTTATTGCCCTGTTAAGAAAGGAAAAAAGAACCAGTATTAATTTCATCTTCAATATTTGTTCTTTTAAATAAAATATTTATACTTAATACCTTCTATCAACAATAGCAATGAAGTATGTTAAGGGGAAGAAACAAGCATTGAGCATTATAAACTTTCATTCTAGTTTGGGATTTAATGGTCTTACATTTCAAACTATAGTCTCTAGGAATGACTGCCCCCTGGTGGTTCTGAGTGGTGGGGGAACCTCAACAACCTGAGCTCAGCATCAGGGAAACTAGCTGCAGCTTCATAGACCAAATAACATCTTAAAAAGAAAATCACTTTTAAGATGTTTAAATTTTATTTAAAAAAAATAATAAAACCTAAAACATCCAAAAGTGGAGTTAGATGTGGCTTCCGGTTAACTCTATCTACTAAGCTAGACTCAGCCTTAGAATCTATACATAAATGGGCATTAAAAACTATTTAAAGAAAAACTTAACTCCTTTTAATCTGGCTCATCCCAACCTACCCTATTTCATTAAAAAAAGGGACACTAATATGTTTAAAATTAAGTAACATCAATAATGGATTTGACAATACTCGAGAATATGTTCATAAACACTGCTTTAAGGTACACTGTACTGTCCTCATAGCCCATCTTTGTGCAGCTAGAGCCACAGAGCTGAGGCACTAGACTTGTGGCCTTAGTTTCTTAGAACAGAGGGAATGTTTGTACCTTCACCTCAGATAATTCTCAATTAAGAGGTGTTATGAATGAGTTCAAACAATGCAGATGAATCTCTTTATTGAAAGATGAATTGACCAGGCTATATTAACCAATCCATTTTGAGAAAATAAGGACAAAACTCACAGCACATTACTTAAAAAGCAGCAGCAGCAACAACAAAACCCTAGATTTAAAACTGCTGAATAGGGAAGGGAAAATGGCAGCAGCAAGCCTGAATAACTCACATGCAAGATGATTTCTGATTACTGAAAAGTAAATTGATTCCCACCTCTCAATGCTTATTCTATAATAAGTCTACTTTATTAGAGTAAAAATTATGCTATATGTAAGTTATACAGTTAACGTCTGTTGACTATTTGGGTTTAGCTGGGGAGACAAAGGAAAAAACAAAAGCTTATTTTTGGAACATTAATTACCAGGTTCTTATGTCAGCAAGGACCCATTTTCCTCTAGAAAATCTGAACATGTATATGGAACAACATAAAACCATTAATATAGCTCACTGTATTATATCATTTAATTACATCATATCATTTAACTCATGATATAGATAGAAATATTTCAACTTATCTGAATTGTTAAACCTGACCCTAAAAATTAAAATTCCTATGCACTTTATTATTTTAAAATATACCGTTTTAAAATCATTGTTTCAGAGGCTGTTGGTACTGGCCAGTAAATTAAGAATTTTTTATATTTCTAAATGGTTAAAAAGAAATCCAAAGGACATTATGCAACAGGTGAAGATCATACAAAGTTTAAATTTCAGGATCAATTCATTATCTGATCAGGAAGTCCTGACCTCTGCTATAGTCTCAAGTTCCAGTGGGGCAGCAGCTCTTCATCTTCTCACCATCTGCCCATTACCAGCTGACTTACATTAAAAATGCAGCAGAAGGGCTTACTTTACATGGTTCTGATATACATAAATACCTTGTTCTAAAAGGAAAGTATAAGTAACTGTACTTACTTGCCATCCTTAAAATATGTTTTCAGGGTATCACTGAAACTTTTGGAGTACTTTACAAATTCTTTCTTTTGGTGTTCAAGTGCCTATTATTTATGAAAAGAAAAATAAACCAAGTAAGAGAAATAATACAGCAGGCAAAGGCAAAGACTAGAGTAGAGAGACATGGAATATGGAATGGATTTTTGTGTGTCTAATTCCACATCCCAGAGACTATATCTAAGGCTTCATGACAAAATTTCTAATTAGATTCTTACAGTATTTAATGAAGTCACTATATGTAAAAGCCAGTATTTGCAGTGGCAATTAGCAACTTACCCTGCGGTTTTGGTACTGGTATTTCTTGAAGACATTATTCACTGTATCAAGTAGTTCTTTTATTGCACTAGCTATATCCCTGTTGGGAAAGAAACAGAAGATCCCAAATCAGCAATATGGGAAACAAATGTGCAATTACTAATCAAAGCACACTCTTCATTGCCATACTTGATTTCCTTACTTCAATAAGGGCCAACGTTTGTCTAGCTAGTTAGTCAGTGGAAGTTTTAGACTATACCTTTCTTTGTGTATCCTGACTCTGCTCAGATAATCAAGCATTCCTAATTGACACCAACTTTCAGAAAGTAGGATTTCACGCAACAACGTTCAATTGAAAGAAACATGCCTATTTACCTTGTGTCAGGCTAAGTAGCTGACTTATTCTCAAAGTCTGTACTTCAATTTTATGCAATTTTATGTTATAGATGACTGATTTCTATAGTAATAAACATTGCATGTTACATAGCTATCAGTTTTGGTTTTTGAAATGTTTCTTCCTGAGAAGTGAGGAAATATTTTTCTCATCTTTGCTCTTAAACAATATCTATCTAGAAAGTGATTATTTGCTGCCTTCTAACCTTTGATATTTCTATTGGAAAATGTACTGAAAATATTTATATAGTATCAGATTATTCTACCTTACTTTGTCTAGCAGTCACCATTTGACTACATATGCATCCATATGTTCTTCCCATTTCTCATAAAAGGGCATCAACAACTCTCATGTGACTTGACCATTCTAACCAAGCACCACTTTCCTGAACCATATAACTGCAGAACAATTTTTTTTCTATCTGCATTTTACTTAAATACTATATTCTCAAATCTAAGGCAGTTCTCTTTTATAACCATCCTATTAGCTGTCAGTTGCCATGAAAACTTCTGCTGTTCAAATGCAACATCAGCATGAAAATGCAGATTAATAAAACCTAAATGTAGATTATCTGAAACATATCCTTTTATGACTCACTTTTTCCTCCCTTTGATTTTTTTGGGGGGACAGTCTCACTCAGTAATCTTAGACTGGCCTGAAACTCGAGATTCTCCTGCCTCAGCATCCTTGATGTTGGGATTAATAGGCATAAGCCACCATGCCTAATTTATTTGTGATTTTTTTTGTTATTGTTGTTTTCAAGGTAGGGTCTCACTCTAGCCCAGGCTGGCCTAGAATTCAGGTTGATCATCCTACTTCTGCCTCCTGTGTTCTGGGATTGAAGGCATGTGGTACACCAGGCTACTGGTGATTTTTAAGTTAGAAACATCTGATTTCAATTATTCCCAAATTATGTCATCTTTCCTCTTACTCCTGTGGGTGTTTTCAGTGTATTTCCTGGAACATAAGCATGTAGAAACCTAAAGAATTATAGGCACACCAGAGTTTTTATGTAAAAAAAAAAAAAGTATTTCATCCTATTCTGAAGTTATAACTTTGTAATTTTATATAGAAATGCCACCTGTCTTCTTTCCTTTTGCCTCTAGTTCAATAATAGAAGTTTTAAGTTATGTAAACACCCCTTTTACTTTCAAGCCTTTTGTGTTGCTGTGATGGATATAAATATTTTTATAGCCATAAAACCCTGCTATTTTCTAGAAAAATTATAGTTCCAACCAATGGGAAAAATCGCTGAGTGTGCAAGGTTGACCAAATCCACAATGGAGCTATCAAAAAGTGTTAATGAGAAAATAACAGTGATCACACAGCTGTTTATATACAGTCTCACTATTAAGACTAAATAGTGAGAAAGAAGGGCCTATCAAAATGTGTTTGGGGTGCTGGGAAATGGCTCAGAGGGTAAAGTATTTGCTGTACAAACAAGAGGACCTGAATTTGGTACTCAGGTAAATATCCCTGGGGTTCACTAGCCAACTGGTCTAGCTGAGCTATAGATTTAGTGAGAAACCCTGTCTTAAAGAATGTAGGAAGCAATAGAGGAAGGTATTCAGTGTCAACTTCTGGCCTTCACACATGCACACATACTACATATGCAAAAATCAAAAGTGCTGGTGGGGAGGAATGAATAGTTCAGAAACAGGTTGTTTAACCTCTCTGGAGAGGAACATGTAAGGCAGGGGAGGAAAAAGAAGGGATTTGCAAGGCTCTTAACTTTTATTTTCTTTTAAGAATTGGGAATCTGGGTCAGGTGTGGTGGTGCACACTTTTAATTCTAGCACTTAGGAGGCAGAGGTAGGAGGATCACTGTGAGTTCCAGGCCAGCCTAGATCTGCAGCGTACGTTCTATGTCAACCTGGAGTAGAGTCAGAGACTACCTGGAAAAACAAGCAAATAAACAACAACAACAATAATTGGGAATCCGGCTGGGCTAGAGAAATGGCTCAGTAGATAAAGTACTTGTTGCATATACATGAAGACTAGAGTTTGGTAGGCATGGCAGCGTGCCTATCAGCCCAGCATTCAGGAGGCAGAGAGAGGGTTCCCAGCTACACGAGCCAAATTGGTGAACTCTGGATTCAAGTGAGAAACACGAAATCAGAAAATACAGTGGACAATAATCAAGGAAGACACTGATAATACTCTTACCTCCATACCACCCCCCACAGAAACCTGAAGTGGGAAACAAGAAGTGTATGGGTGACTCTCTCACGTGATCTCTGTCCACAAATGCCAAGTTGAATAGCTACTGCACACAGCAAACTATCAGTACAAAAGGGATGGGAGCAGGATGACACCACAGCACTGCTTATGGTATAACACCATGAACAAATACCCCGTGAAAGGCAGAGAGTAAGGCACTGTCGACATCAACACCAACTTCCAACTCTAAGAAGCCCAGTGCAGAAAGGGGCTTCTCACACTGAAGAGGAAGAATGAATGAAGGTTGGGCCGAAGATGTGAAACCATTTCTATGGGAAAAACAGTGTTGAACAAAGCCCCAGACCCTACTGCTAACCTGTGACCTGAGCAGCTGGGATACCCACCATCCCTCCTCCAGCTTCTGTTCTTTAGTGAGGAGGAGAAACACATGAACATGGCAGGAATACTAGCAAGCACATGGCTTTGTCTAGGAGCCCAGGTCCAGCCAGTGAGAAGACCAAGATCTAGAAACTGAACAAGCTATATACAGGCCAGCTGGTTCTGGCATCTGGTAGAGACATTTTGGTTGCATTAGTCTCGAAGAGCACCCACCTACGAAACATCTGTAGACCTCCATGGCATCACTACAAAATATCTACCTAAATTTATTTGCACACAAACATAAGCAATCAATAATCAAAAGAACTTTTGGAATATTTGCTCAAAAGATCATTTTTTTCCTAATCAACTATATGGAGAAAAGGAGAGTGGCCTTTCTTCACAATGCTACAGTATGTTAAGGTGCTAGGTTTTCTCTGCTAGATGTTATGTATCCCATTTCTTTCATTTCTCACAACTATTATGCTCATTCTTTTAGAGTCAGAAACTAGAATGACAGAAGCTCAGCTACTTGTACGGATAGCACAGCTAATGTTGAAATAGAGAATCAATACAAAGCTGATTCCAAAATGCCTGCATACCTAGAATACTTGGTATAAAATCTTTGACATAGACTAAATAAAATATTGCTAAAACATAAGGAATTAGGGTCATTCCTTTAATCTGAAAAGGTAAGATAAGTCAAAGAAAAGACTTATTGTATACTATCTTGTGCCTGCAGGAAAAACTAACTTTCTCTTTCTCTCTTTCTCTCTCTCTCTGGAGTTAACAGTTAATTTGTCAATTAACAGTGGTTGGAACATGTATCACAATATACCAGCATGCACCATAGTGATAAAATTATATCTTAGCTATTTATACTATTCACACATGGTTTGCTTTTCATCTAAGAAACATACATACCCAAAACCTTACCAAATTTTACCTTCTCAATTATGTAGAAAATTTGCATCATCACTTTGTTCACATGTACTAAATACATTAATAGAACTGAAATATTATTCCTCTTAGACAAGGTCTTAATAAAGTCTATCAGAAACTATGGACTAGACTTTTGTGCACTTAAGCTCCATATAACAGAATCTGGCTTTTCGTGACATAGTTTTCAAACTCTATCTTCCAGAAGAATGCCACAGGGACTCCTTAGGGGAAGACTGTGTCAAAGTACTGTAATGAGGACTTTTCCATTTTTACCCTAGCATCAATCTCTCTTATCTATGGGAATCTCTGTCCTTTATTATAGTGGAAGCTTTGCAATTACCAGACTGGAACATTATCAATTATGAATGGAAAACAGCAGGGAAGACCCTGACATCAGACTGCTGGGGTTCAAACTACCCTATGACCTTGGGAACGCTATCTAACTATCTGTGTATTTTCCTCATGTGCCACAGAGCTGCTGTCATAATACTGGAACAGTGTTAGATCAGAACATCTTCTATGCAAGTGATGGATAGTGTTAAGACTTCTCTCACACTATAAACCCCTGCTTCAATGATCTCAAGCAAAATCTGCTGAAATTAATATTCCGAATGTCAACTCTTTGTAGCATAACTTATCAACAAATATATAATTATCAAATACAAATAAAATACAACAAAGTATTGAAATGCTCTAGAAATAAACCTAAACAACTGATTTTGAAATCACTGACAATGGATCCATTCATGAGTCACATACATTCACAACTATATTAAGTTTAAAAAAAGTCCATAAACCTTTGTTCTTCACATATGCATGTCCCCTGTGACACAGATTGTGACTATTAAAAAAAAGTCTTCTCCCCGTATTCCTGTTCCTCCAATTACTGAGACAGTCACTCCTTTCTGGCCTGGACACCTATCACAACCACTCTACTCAAGAATGGATATACTCTTCCTTCTTCACCACTCAACGCAGGCCTTCTAACTAGCATTTTGTAACGGGAATTACACAGAACACCTCTGAAAGATGAAAGTATTTATTCCATGTGAGCTGCTTTAGGTGCTTAGACACCATGCAGCCTATTCCAGAGCAGATGTGCTCCGTCTTGCCTTCCCAGCACTTTCTACTTGTGGTTTCACCAAAACACTGCATTAGTCAGGGATTTTTGTAATGGTTCCCAGCTTGCTTTGCTTTCTGGCCACTGATGCTCAGGAGCATTACCACGAAGACACTTTATCTGGAGAGCATGTCTCCTCAACCATGTATCCTTGAAGAATGCAACCCAGGCCTGAGAACAAGTGCTTTATAATTCCCTGTTTTGCTGCTGTCCACCAGCCAGTCTCCTAACACATTCATGGTCTGTGTTATTTAATCTCTAATCTAAAAGAAAAAAAAAATTGGGGTCCAATTGGGTCAGTATTAGAAAGTGCTATTTATATCTGTAAGTGTATTAGTTATCCAGATGGTTATGCCATTTTTGAAATGAAACATTTGTTTCTCTTGTTACCAATGTCTATACATATATAGTATCTATATTCATTTTCATCAGAAATATTTTCCCATTCCTTATGTAACTTAAGTTATATTCTAGTTTCATTCTTAATTTCATTCACTCATTTTCAATTACTCAAAAATAGTATTCTCAGGCTGGAGAGATGGCTCAGCAGTTAAGGTGCTTGCCTGCAAAGCCTAATGACCCAAGTTTGATTCCCTAGGACCCATATAAAGCCAGATGCACTAAGTGGTGCATGCATCTGGAGTATGTCTGTAGCAGTTAAAGGCCCTGGTGCACCCATTCTCTCTGTCTTTCGAGTGCATAGAAACAAACAAAAAAAGATATTCTCTGAAATTAGATTTAAAGTTATTAAAAATGAAGCTGAAATTCAGAAATTTCAAATTTTATTTCAAATTAATTTCATTCCAAAATGAAAACATCTAAAATGAATAGAACTTTTGTACTTTTACAAAGAAACCAAGACAGAAATCTGCTTACTTGATTGTCTGTAGAAACCGCACTCTGTCGTTGATTTCATCAGGGATCTTACTGAGAATCTGCTTAAGTGCTCGAGCCTTTTCATTCAGGTCCTGGAATTCTGGCTCTGGCCGTTCAATCATATACTCTGATAAAATATGTAATAAAGAATATCATGCACCTCCCTGACAAAGTCTAAGAATCCTCAAGGTTGGTCAAAGAGATTAGGGAAGGAGAAAGGCCATTTAGTTAGAAAAGACAAGAGCAAAGAGGTCACTGACGTTCAACTTAGACCAGTAATAATATTAGTGCTCCCTCAAAGGCAAATAGTAGAGAATAAAAGACTAAACATTTTCTTTTTCTTTCTTTTTTTTTTTTTAATAGTTTACTTATTTATTTGAAAGAGAATGGGCACACCAGGGCCTCCATCCACTGCAAATGAAATCCAGGTGCACAAGCCCTCTTGTGAATCTGGCTTTATATGGGTACTGGGAAATCGAACTCGGGTCCTTCTGCTTAGCAGGCAAACACCTTAACCCCTAAGCCATCTCTTCATCCTAAGACTAAACATTTTCAATCTGGGTTCTAAGGAAATATGTAAATTTCTATCTATCCATCCATCTACCCACCCACCCATCCATCCAATGAACTGCCACCTCACCCATCAATCCAAAAGTAAGCTGGCTTTCTTAAGCCCATCAGCCCTCTGAAGCCCTATTTCACAAGGAGTCCTTATATAATGAATTTCATAAAGAATGCAAAGGTAATGTATCTTTGAATGGGAAAGGTGAGCTCAATCACTTTAAACCCTTATATGGTTCATCCTATCAAAATCATGAACAACCTATTACAATTTTGAGCATTCTTGAAATCCCATTTAGAAACACAAAAATGAACACCTGGGTAATAGAACAGCAATAGTGGAAACAGGTTCAATGTGCCTTGTGAGAGGCAGCTGGCCAGTATGCCCAGGCCCCTGGGAGTACTGCAGCCCTATTTTTCCATTAGTAAACAGAGGACACTATACGTCTAAAATTATGCTGCTCTCTGACTGAAAAAAGTAATGTTGTATTAAAGTTATATAAACAAGCATGCTCACTTATTTCAAACTCAACACAAAATAAAATATTCCTGAGAACTTACCTTTCAGTGAAACTAAAACTTGCCAAACATTTAATTAAGGGGAAAAGAGGATAAAGCATGTGGCATGAACAAATACCAAGAGCTAGAAGGTCTGTTTATCTGAGGCTCTTCTGACAAACACAACAGTAAGAGTGCAGGGAGAGGAGGGATAGCTCTATGAAAATGACTGGAAGGAAGTGTTTGTCAACAACTGTAAAACCAGACACAGCTCCTCTTGGATACCTTCTACATCATCTGCTGCCATCCGAAGAAGAGACTCTGTGAAGTTAACTTCCACACTTTTTTTCTCTAAAATTTTCATAATGATGTCCTGTGTGAGACCTGGATTTTCTTTTTCAGCCTGTAAGAAAAAGAAGGCTAGTTGTGAAATGTCGAGATGGAAATAACACTTTAAAGCTACAGCTGAATGTTCAGAATCTTTGCACTGTCTTAGATGAAGCACCCGTAAGGACACCAACTTGTGCTTAGTCGGAGCTGGTGATTTACTAGTTCTATGTCTTCATTCCCTTTGGACACAAGAACACCATAGTTCCTGCCCGTCCATTATATGCTTTTGCAATCACTCTAACAAGGAAAGAAATTATATCATAATAGAACTAAGAATATATTCTACCAACCACCTTTTCACTAATTTAAAAGCACTGAATATTTTGAGCTTACGTATCATTTCACCTTAAGAATCAGCATAACTGACCACACATCAGTAAATTTCAGATGGGTTGCATTAAATTTAACAAAAGGACAGAAAAATAAAATAGGACAAAACTAGGACAGCTTTTGTTATTGAAGCTACATAAGCTCTTGATTACTTTCCCACACAATGTTTTTCACTTTTTATTCATTATTATGGCAAGGAATTTTCTTTACTAGTTTTTAAAATATCACTAATAGTTTTGCTACTTACTGAGTGTGTCTCACTAATGAAAGCTTGTTTTTAGGAGGCCTGCCAATGTGACACCTTGTGCTGATGATTTTTCTTTTGCCCTAATAAACACCAAGCAGAACCTGCTTGCACAGGTGTCCAGCACACTTGGCCTCTCCCTTTCCGTCCCACTGATGGCACTGCAGTTACAACTGCAGTTTCCAATAGAGTACAATGCTTCTATCAGATCTCAAGGAGGAAAACCTGAGAGGCTGTAGAATGAAATGGGAAAAGAAAATACACACATTTATCTCAATCTTGGAGGTCACTTTAGCTGATGTCGAATACTGTAATAAAACCTCATTTTGGTAGATGACTAATAATAAAGTGAGCCTAACTGAATTCTGTTTCTTTCATAATCTATTTTGCTTTCTCTATGTGCTAGCAAGAAATGTCAGCAGAAAAACATCTCGCTAATTAAAGTGCAGAAAGAATGAAATGCTGTAGGTCTTCAACGCTATTTTGCTCTGGCACCAAAGAATACTAAAAGTGGAACATTGTAGAATTCTCTGAGCTCCCAAGATTCTCCGTTCATACAGTTCTTAGTGGCAAATGCTGTTTATTAAGGGTACTAAAGACTTTGAAAGTAGTTCTACCAAAGTAAGTAGCTTCAAAAAATAAATTAAAAAAAACCTTGACAATGGCTACTTATTAAATGGGATGTTGGCCTTAACTAAGGACTGAACAATGTTTCAAACACTGGATTCAGATTAGACCTACCAGTCACACTCATTTTCTTGTGGTACTTGTTTTTATTATAGCACAGGCCAATAGTCCAGTTTCACAAAGATATGACATCATTTAAAGGAATGCAGATTAAACTAGAATGTTGAAATGACCATTTACATAAGGTAAGTTTATGCAATATAAACAGATGTTGAGTGTATTTCATGGGACCCCACTGGGCTTGCTCTAGGGAACAGCTAGGGTACTGGGCAGTGTTTGAGCAAAAGAAGTCTTAGTATCTTCAGGCCAAAGTCCTAGTCAAACAACTTTTTTTTTTTAAAGCTTTAAATTTACAAAATGTCCCTGAAACTTCTGTTCTCTAATCCCTTTGTCCACACTTCAAAGATGTGCCTTCAGAATTCAGCTTTGAGCACCATGTGGACCCAATCTTAGAAAGTAATATAATGTGAGAGGAAAATATCCCAAAGTGTATTATAATTTCCAACCTAGAAGACAGTACAGTACAACTTATCAGAAATGCCAAGAATAATAGTCAATAATATATTCTTATTTTGGGGAATATTATTGTAATCCTTTTTCTCCAAATGTAGATAGTAAGTGGATAAAACCACTGCCTTAATTCAAAAACTGAAAATAGGGCTGGAGAGATGGCTCAGTGGTTAAAATGCTTGCTTGCAAAGCCTGGTAGGCTGGGTTCAATTCCCCAGAACACACATAAAGTCAGATGCAAAAAGTGGTGCATGCACCTGGAGTTCATCTGTAGTTTCAGAAGGATATGTAGTGGGCCCTGGCGCACCCATACACTCACACTGTCTGTTTGTCTCCTTGCAAATAAAAATTTTTTAAACCTGGAAATACGCATTTGGAAGACTGCTTGGCTAAGTAACATTTTTTTCAACTTTTTCAAAAAAGTCAACTAAATGTGATAACTAATAAACCAATGTAAACTTGTATAATTTGTACCTTCAAAGTAATTTTTACTATTCCCAACCAAGAAGCAGTGCTGGGTTGGAGAGATGGCTCAGCAGTTAAAGGCATTTATTTGGTAAGTCTGACAGCCTGGCTATGATTCCCCAGTACCCACGGAAAGCTGGACACAAAGTGGCACATGCACCTGGAGTTCATTTTCAGTAGTAGGAGGCCCTGGCCACCCCCATTCTTTCTCTTCCTCTATAGCCATAATTAAGCCAGTTATGCAGATAGATCATGGAACTACACATCAGTGAAAAATCACCAGCTTAAGTATAATGCTATAAGAAAAATCCACATGAAACCGTTCTGCCTATTATGTGACTGAAGATATCATCTATTAAAACATAACAGTAAACTTACTCCACAAACATTAAACAATTAAAACATCAAAACAATTTGCCTTAAAAATAAAAGATTACTTTAACTATTGACTAGCCCTAACAAAGTAAATAAAATTTAGTCTGTGGCACTGATATATGTTTGGGTTGGGGAAGGAGATGTTTTATCTTAAACAATGTGCCCAACATGTAAAAGTGTTGTGGTAGGTTGAATGAATTTATGTCTCCCATAGACTCAGATTTAATTCGTAAGCTTGTAACTTTGATTTCCAGCTACCTGGCTGGAGGAGGCGCTACTGGGGGTAGATCCTGGGGTCTAGCATTAGGGTGTATTTGGGGATTGATCTGATTTCCAAGCCAAACTGTATGCAGCAAGGTTTGAGCTCTGCCTGGGTCCCTGCTGTTTTTCTGCTAGTTTTATGCTTTCTGCTTTTTTTTTTTTAAGGGCTACTTGGTTATTTGTCTCTGCTTGGATGTATGGAAGTAGCTTCTTCTGCCATTGATGGAACTGCCCCCTAGATCTCTAAGCTTGAAATAAATCCCTTCCTCCCCTAAACTACCAGGTTTGAATGTTTATCCCTGCAATGTGGAACTGACTACAAGTACCTAGTATACAGCTATATAAAAGACAAACACTGCAAGCAAAATATACAAATTATCTACATAATTTTAAGTTTTTTTTTAAAAAAAGCTAAAGAAAGTAAAAAGCAGGTAAAATTGACTTAATGGGCACATCCAAAATGTATCACTAACATGTGTTACATTTTAATCTTAATTAATAAAAAAACTCTTATCACTAAGGCATTTTGCATTCTTTTTCTTACAGGATGTGATCAAAGCATGCTTATACTCTGAACTTGGACCATTTCTCATATGAAAAAGTCATCTTAAGGCTTCAATAGCATGTGATTAGTAAACTCAACTCAACAGCTCAGGTCTAAAGACAATAAAGAAAGTCATTTTGAATTTCTTAACTGTTACAAAAGTAACTTCAATCCAGCATGAAGGTATATTTTTATGCGCTAAAAGTAATATGTATATGTGTGTCAAGGATATCTAAGATAATATACAGTAAAAGACTAAACATTCTGCAGAACAACTTCAAAAGCACAATGTGATGAAAATATGAATGTTGCAAACTTTTGTGATTCACCTTTTCAAGTGCTTTAAAGCTCTACAGCATATACAATGAGCATAAAATGCATGGAAAAATAGTGAAAAATATTTCACTAATAGAAGATAAACTGACAACTATCATGGTATTGAGGTTTTTGTATAACATACACTTTAACCAATATAATAAATTATGTGTATCTCACCTTAATGAAAGCGGCTCTCAGAGTCTGGGCTGCAGACAAATTTACTCGTTCTAGCTGCAAGGAAAATTTTAAAATCATTATTAACACCAGTTTTCTTGAGAAAAGCACATCAATCGATATTCCATTCTCTAGTAATCATATTTATACATTCAAAAAAACAAAAGTTTTTAATGACTATAAATCACCTTAATTCTTTAAACAGACTGTTTAAAAATTTTAATGGAACTCATAAAAATTATTTTTAGTTCTTTACTTTCTTTTCTATTTTTAGTTCTTTACTTTCTGTAAAGGAGTTCTTTACTTTCTTAGAAATAAGATGAATTCTACCTTAAAACTAGATTTGTGGTGAATATTGTGTATAGTTTTATAGAAAAACTAAACAGTACTTGTACAGGAAAACAACAAAGATTAAGGTTAAATGCTGTCCCAGCTACAGTTCTGCTAGGCAAATGTATATATACTTTTGAATAACAGAAAATAACCAATACAAGTAAAATGTTTATTTAGGTTCTATTTCCTATCTTACTACTTTTACATTACTTTAATTCCTAGCCTAAGATTAAGCTGAGTTTAGTCTTTGCATCAATCAGCAAATAGTGTTGTAAAAAGTAGGCTTAATGCTCAACTGAAACCTGGATAGTCTAGATTTCAGACACTTGCATCTGTTCTATATCATCAATATTAAGAAATGAGTTGCTAGAATATTAAACCAATCTGTACCTAATTTTGTATCAAATGTGATGCTTACAATTTCAACAGATGAACATCCTTCTTACTATATTTCATATTGAAAAATAACAATTTTTCAGTTAACAAAAGAAGGTATAGATCTTTCTAAAATAACTCTGCTTGTTGAAGAGTTGATTATGAAGCTCTGAAGAACTAGCTTCAGTTAAATTCACATTTCTTTACTGTTACAGAAACGGACTAGTTAATTCAACAAATCTCAACAATACAGATAAATAAATTTGGGACAATCTTAAATGTTAGAAAAATATAAACTTTATAGATTTACACATTATTTAGGACAAATTTGAGTCATATTTATGCTCTCAAGAACCAAAATTACTGAATTATTCTGTACCTCCTTGACTGGTACATGTAAAGGTCAGGGTAAGAGGCTCAGAACAGCTAGTAAAGAATTGATAAGATATCTGAGACAGACATCATCATCTCTAAAACTCTAGACTAAATTCACATATGTGCATCTTACAAAGAAAGGGGCAGTCAGAAGGAAGTCTGTGAGCTATGAGCCACTTCAGCAAAACCTTCCATGCCAGGAGTCATCCTGGGGGTACACTGTGTACCCAACAGTCTGCAATAAACTCAACAGGCTTTCTTACTCATCCAGTGTGCAGTGTATAAGGAGAGCACCAGGCACACATTGTTTTAAGTGAAGTTGCCAGCTAATCAATAAAGTAATCTGAACTGTTCTCAAATTGGTATCAGACTGTGTTAAGTAGGCAGTGAGGATTTTACCTGTTGCAAAGTATCTGCTTCTTTTAGGGCTCTCACTTGTGATACAAGCTTTGGCAACATCATGCTCAATCTTACCACTCCCTCTCAACAATAGCAGGTTCTGATCATCTTCTAACAAGAGCTATCATTTCTTAAACATCTGTCATGAACTTAAGAGTATTTCTATACAAAATATAGCTAATCCTCACAATACATCTGTTGCTATTATCATATTCACATTGTAGAGGGAAATCTCAATGCAATGGAGAGAAAGGAGTACAAGATACCAGTTCTGTCTCATCCCCAATCCTGCATACAGGCTCCCTGTACCCACTCTCTATACACTCTTGGGTTTCTCCAAGAGGTGGCGAAGTAGGGCCTGCTAAAGAACACTTGGAGGGAACGGATGGGCTCCTCAACAATGGGTCTTCTCTCACCTCCATTCTGCCCACTCTCAGTTTTTCAGTCCCATTTGCTACTAACTTTAGACAGACAGCTTTTGAATATTTGCTATCAACTGCACTTGCCACACTGATGCTCCTTTTAAAGGTTTACATGACTTCAATACTGTTAAAAACTCCTCCCCCTATTTTTCAAACATCAATCTAGTTCTAAAACTCATACTAAAAGAAAAAAAATAGCTCCTTAGTTGCTCAAGTTTTTAGGAGTCTTGCATATAATCTTGTGAAAGCTATGTTTAAAGTCAAAGTAATTAGGTTAATTGGTTCTGAATTGCATAAAAGCTACTGGCTTCCTCAACACCAAGTGCACAGACAGGTACGGTAAGACATTCCCAAAGTGACACCATGTTACATCTCCTCCTCTAAAAATTATCAATCCTGTTTCATGAAAAAAATCAAACTGGGCCAAGCCACAAGAATAAAAAACTCCAGGTGATTCGAATAAGAATCAGTCTGGCTGTAAAGGAACTTGCTGAATGGCTTCCATGCTGTCCAGGAGAAAGCAGATGCCAGTAGCTGTATTTTGCAAAGATGCTGTTAGGAGTGTCATTCTTGTGTTGGGAGAAAGGCTACTAGGGGCACTAGTGTGGAACTTTCCACTACAGCTCTGCTGATGAGTGCACAAAACTCTAGGGCTAAACGCAATTTCATCAGAACATGTATGTGGAAGAATTCTTTAGTTGAAATATTTTACGGTACATTAACTCATCTATCTCACAGGCTTTTGACAGATTTTTAGAATAGTATTATTTATTTCAATTTTACAGATCAGGAACCTGAAACAGGATTACATAGCCCACCTTGTGGTAGAACACTAGTTCACACTCAAATCGTATAACTATGCTCACCTGAGGATGGAAGACTGCAAGTAAAACCCATATACATATAGAGAAATTATGCTCACAGTCAGTCAGATTTTCTCTTCCCAACAAGAGAGAGGGAGGAGACTGAGGCAAATAGGTTAAGTGGGAGAAGTAGACACAACTTTCATTTGTTTACTAAGAAAAACGAAGAGGTATACACTAGACATGCACCAACAGAAATAGCTGACTCCTGAATGGAATGTTACTTATTTCATAGTATATTTTTGTGTGATTAAGAAACATAAAAACTGAGTCTAAATTCTATTTATTTGCAAAATGTTTACTTCACAAAATATGACACATAATGTTTCCAAAACTTTCTTCTCAAAACAATTACCCTACATACTTTGCTTACTCTTCCTGGAATGAGAAGTGAATCCTCTCCCCTGTTTCATATACAAAACAGCAAAAATAGTATATGAGAACCTGATCTAAGACAAGTTCATTATTCTATTATTTCACAAGGAGGTCTACCTCACAGTACACTAACAGTATACCTGGACTCTGAACTCTGTAGCAGCTGATCAAACAAGGTGGTACTCCTTCTTGCTATCTTGGAAAAACTTTATAAAGTATGTCAAGCACCAAGCACCCAGAATGCTATAAATAACTTTGCTTTATAAGCTGGGTAACAGTACTGACATTTCCCCACATGTGAAGATATACCACTAGATAAATGAATCAAACATTGATGTGGAATGAGAAACTTTAGTTCTTATGACATGCTATGGATAAAACTCAGTGAATCACATCTATTTTCATCATACCTACTATTTTCTGAAGGATTTATTGAATAAATCTGCACAGTATAATCAACAATAGAGTCAAACTAAACTGTAATTTTCCCATTAATAGACTCACAAATTCATGGTTGAACTACCATCAAATATCAGTGTTTAATACATTAGGAATCTTACTTAAGTGTTACATTAACACATTGGATTGCTAGAGAATGATGCTAGTAGTGAATGTAGTACTTTTTAACCAAGCGCTTCAGAAGTCAAGGCCCAATGATTATTTGTTTCCTGCATTAAGCATTAGGTTTCATCTGTCACAAGGAAACAAAAGAACCATCACTATTGTTAAAACCCTGTAGGGCTTTGAAATTGTTTCTGAAAACATAACAGGAAGTCACTCTTTCAGGGAGCAGCACGAGGTCAGCCAGCCATCCTGAATCTTAGTATGAGCCAGTGCCCCCTTTGTTGCAGTACCTGTCTGCCTGCCATAGTCAGTCATTCGGTTTCTGGTTTACATGTCAGAATTATCAGAGTCTAACATGAATCATTTTCTACTGCCCCCTTCAAGACTTATGATCATAAGATAAATCAACTTCAATAAAATATAATGTGGAAAATGGCTTTGAAACCAGAAATCATACTACAATAAAACTATTTTATTAAGAGGGATGAAAATTCATTAAACTGGTGAGACCCTCCAGCTATAATAGCAGCAGTAAGGTTAATGAATGGTTTCAAAGGCTAATTAGATAATATAGCAAAAAAAGATTAAAAAAAATTACAAGCAAAAGCCATAGAATTTGAAGTCAGAACATCTAGATTTGATTTTACTTACATGTAACTTTGAAAAGAGGGGATAAACAAACTTCTAAGGGTCTTCAATTTCTAGAATTCTCTATGTTGATTGGAACATTAACATGACTTTAAAGAAAAAGCAAAGCTTGCCTAAGTCTAAGACAGTGCTCCCTATAAAAAGCAACCATATCCCCTTTAGATCAAATATAATGGTACACACCAAATATTAATTTTAAACATATGCTATGTCAGCACGCACAGTAACCTCTGTGTTTGCTATTCTGGCTGCCCAGAGCATACTCACGCTTAACTCAACTGTTACTCCTACTAATCTTCAGATTTTAGTGAAGGAGAATAGGAGAAAGCTAGCTCTGCCCTCCCCCCCCCTCCCCGGGCAGTTAGGAAGAGAACAAGAAGATGCCATTCTGTCCATCTAGGCAAAACTGATACATGGGTCATCTGATCCTGTCTGTCCAAGATGGCTGCAAGTGGCATGCCCAGTAGGAACTTCCTACAGCATCTTTATCTCAGCCTCTCTGCTGCTTCTCTTGGTCAGCCTTGAGTCTGAACCAATCAGGTCTCTGCTTACACAACTGAGTCTGATGACAAGACTAACTGTGACTAGAAGTCTGATTCACATAAAGTAGGTTAACCACATAGCCCTTCTCTAGTTCAGGCTCTCTCCTATGCACTTTTCTTCTTTTTGCCCCTGAAATGGCCTGAATATCCTCTCGAGTTTGTCCCTCCTTCCCAGTATGGCTGGGAAGGGAGAACACTTACCTTGACTTGGGTATTTTTCTTCTTGCCTTCTATCTATGACATACTTTGGGGGGTACCCTCTCAATTTGTATGTAAGATTTATCTTTGATCTCTAAGTCCATTATTTCTTATTGCTCTCTGGCCTGTTATTTGAAGGGGCTTCTATGTCCTTTCTTCCAGGTAGAAGTAGGTGGGTGTGTGCGCATCATCAAATAAACCTTACAAATTTCTCCCTAAATATACTCAATAATTCATAATTTATCTTTCTCAAGCTAATTTTATCAATTATTTGTTAAATTTAAGATAAAAACCCAAAATTGGGGTTCATAAGTTTGGGAGGCCCCTCCTAAACCTCCAAATCCTACATTACTAGTATTGTGTGTGTCTTTTTGGTGAGGCTAGTTTTAACCCCATAAAACAGGACTCACCTGCTAATTAATTTCTTAATTTTCTTCTAACTTGTAAGCACTCATCACATTTGTTTTATTTATATAGTTGCATTTTTTAATGTAATACCTGTCTCTCCCCCTATAATTTAACCTTCACAAGGGTTATTATTATTATTATTTTACTGTTTTATGTGCTGAAGCAATACTTAACACATAGACAGCACTTTATCCATACAAGAAGTACAGGTCATCTGAAAGAACAGATAGATAAACAGAGGAAGAATAAGAATTGTACACTCACCTCATTAAATACAGGATACATGACTGCGTAAAGGGGCATAGAAACCATGGAAGTGGTCTCAGCTTCATTCTTCATCTCTTCCATTGTCATCCTCATTCAAAAGCCAACTACAGTAGAAAAAGCAGTCTAAAATGTAGAGGAATCTTCATTCACTGCAATTTTTCTTTCCTTTTTGTATGCAGTAAAGAATGGAACACAAAAAAGTACACTCACCTGGTGGAAGGCAAAAGGGAACAGAAATTTATATTAGATTTAAAATCTTCAAGAATTTTCCTTTCCAAGCCGGGCGTGGTGGCACACGCCTTTAATCCCAGCACTCGGGAGGCAGAGGTAGGAGGATTGCTGTGAGTTCAAGGCCACCCTGAGACTACATAGTGAATTCCAGGTCAGCCTGGACTAGAGCGAGACCCTACCTTGAAAAACCAAAAAAAAAAAAAAAATTTTCCTTTCCAAGTTTCCAAGATAAGAGTTTCTGTTTGTGAAAAAGCAGATTTCTTAAAATTTCACATGTGGAAACAATCCTAGTTAAAATGACTTTCTTCTTTATCGGTTCAAGATTCACCCTATCCTACTGCTAACTGCCCAGTTAGGGACTACTTTACAAGGCCCACTTCACTGAATGCAGTGAGCTTGACATGAAACACCATGGAAAAACGACATCTAATGGCACTTTATGCAACTGGAAAAACTACCAATAAGATACGTGATGTTCATGTGTAAAATTCATGTTTATATAAGCAACCATAGTAACGGAATTCAGGGAACATGGTGAAAGAGGGAGCAGAAAGAATGGACAAGCTGGAGGAAAGGGTGGTGTGCTGTGGACACTTTCCAGGCATGATATGGCTGCTGCAAAAACACCTACTAAGACTGAACTCATCACCATTCCATCATGACCGAGAGGGGCACATGGAGCTCTACCCTGAGGACTAACTGGCAGTTAAGGGGAGGCATAGGGAGTAGCTCATGAAGGTGCACCTCTCTCTTTGAGCATTATAGGCAGTGTTTGCTGGGGGAGGAGAAATTAAGTCCACTAGTCACACATGTATGTACACACGCACACACACAGCAAAGGAAAAGCAAAAGAAACGGACATCAAAGTGAGAAAGGATGAGAGAGGGTAATGGGGTGGAATATGATCAAGATACATTGTATACAGGCCTGAAGATATCATAATGAAATTCATTAAGTATAATTAATATATGCTAATACATACTATTAAGGTGGGCTTGAGAAATGGCTCAGAAGTTAAAGCTACTTGTTTGCAAAGCCATACAGCCCAGGTTGAAATTCCCAGTATCCACGTAAACCAAGACGCAGAGTGGCACATATATCAAGATTTATTTGCAGAGACAAGTGGCCATGGTGAGCCCATTCATTCTGTCTCTTTTTCTCTGCTTGAAAATAAATTAAAGTAACAACAACAACAAAACCTAACCAAAACTTACATTATAAAAAAAAACTTAAGACATCTAATATTTTCTTAAACATTTCTCATCACCTGAAAGTAACAGCAAAGCCACAGACCTAAGACAAAGCTTAAAACTGGGATAAGGGCTGGAGAGATTGCTCAGTGGTTAAGGCACTTGCCTGCAAAGCTTAATGACCCAGGTTTGATCCCCCAGTACCCACATAATGTCAGATGCACAAAGTGGCACATTCATCTGGAGCGCATTTTCAGTGGCCAGAGGCCCTGGTGCACCCATTATCATTCATATTCTCTCTCTCTCTCTCTCTCTCTCTCTCTCTCTCTCTCTCTCTCTCTCTCTCTCTCTCTGCTTGCAAACAATAAAATATTGAAAACAAAATTGGGAAAATCATATCCAATGTGATCTACTGGTATTCTGTCAGTGGTACTTCTGGATGGTTAGAACCCTGAACATCTTAAGCTACATCTGACACTGAGAATGAAAAAAAAGCAAAGTAAGGAATTAACATCAAGAATTCAACAAAAGTCCTAGCACTTGGGAAGCTGAGTTGGGAGGGCTTTAAATTTGAGGCTGTCTAAAAACAAATAAAAAATATTTTTTTTAAAGAAATAGCTATTTCCTTTGCTAAATCAGAAGTTAAAATAATACACACCAATTTAAGAAAAAGTTATTAATTTACATAATTCTTACTTGTAAAGCAGTTTTGTATTATAAAATTATCTTTTCATGTGCATTTAAGCCTTTCAAATATACTACTTTATAGTAACTGTCATTTCAGTTTTACAGGTCTAGAAACTGGCTGATTTCCATGCCCTGATTGCACATGCAGAGGCCCAAGGTTGAGGCCAGACTCTGCTTCTAAATCAAATATCTCCATATCACATCAAGTTTGAGGGAAAAAGAAAGAACTCTTTGACCATGTACTCAAAGAAAGTGCCCAAAAGTTATTTATTCATTGAACAAATGGACGTTTAGCACCTACTAGATAGAAATGCAACTGTTAATCATTAAAAGCTGAATCGGTGTCAGACTGTGTGAAGACCTCAGTTGTCTGAAGGACACTCTCAAGACCTAGAGAGTGGCTTCAAAGACTACGATACCTGCATTAGTATTAACAGTAAGTGACAGCCGCTTAGTGTCCTACCATATCCATACCAGAAAGTTCCACCTCTGTTTCTAGACAAAAATGTCCTCCCTGACTTTACAGAACCAAAAGTCAATCCCTACACTTTATTATACAGGGAGGGAGAAAACCATTATTAGATCCTATGACAAATTGAAGCAGACTGCTTTTACCACACATAGCACAGGAAGAATACAAACAGAATTTGAAGGCAGGGAAACCTTCAAAGACCCACTATGTCAATAGAGGAGATAGTAAACAAAAGTAGATAAATAACGATGGCAGCCTTTCTTTCTCATGTTCTTAACATACTACTTGGTAATCTACTTTGTATTAGACATACATTAGGAACATATATATATATATATATATATATATATATATATATATATATATATGAATGAATCAACCTGGAACAGCTGGGTGTGATGGCACAGCACTTGGGAGGCAGAGGCTGGTCTGTGAGCTAGGTGCCCAGCTGAGCTGCACAGCAAGAGCACTGCTAAAAGAGAACACAACAAACAAACCACAAAGATAAAAATCCAAGTTTGGAAGAAGCAAGGAGGAGAAATACAACCAAGCTAGTCAGGATGAAAACTTCAGACCTAATGCACACTACAGATGGCAGCAGGAGGCATAAGCAAGTGAGAAACAGTGGAACAGGACCAGGCGGGACTTGAAGAGCAACCTCACTTAGTGATAGGGGAAAAAAAATTAGTTATTGAAAATTTTCCTAGGAAAATTACTTATAGGCATGGTAGCAAGCAACCAACAAGACAAGGCAGTCTTTCCTCACAGAGCTGTGGGCGTGGAAGGAGAAGTAGAAAGTGAACAAATGCACAGCACAGCAGGGACCATGAGAACCAGCATACACCACTGAGGAGCGTGGTGAAGACAGCCCTGGAGTGTGCTCAGATACTAGGAAAAGGCACGCCCACAGAGGTTAAGAGTGCACTATCTGGGGCAGCTCCAGAAAATGATGAAAACAGAGCAGGATGACAGAATCACTTTTGGTTTTCCTCTTGAATACACATGCACAGCAGCACAGACCTGAGGGCTGGCAGAGATTAAGGGATCAGGATTCGAGGCTAGTCATTTTCAGATTTCCTGCTGACATCTCTATGGACGTACAACAAGCCTGCTTAAATACATCATTTTACCTTTTGCACATACTGGTGCTGGCATTTTTCTTGAACTTGTATTTAAGAGTTTCCTCCAATACTAACTTTGCAGTATTATCATTCCTACTTGCCTCCAAAAAGGGTAGCATTTTAGTAATGTTATGAGCTAACTATGTGTTTAACAGATATCCTTGTAAAACTGTTAATATTTTAACAACCTTTTTATATTGTTACTATGGAACATGCTTTTCCAAACCCATTTTACAACAGAAATATTTTTGAATGCACACTCATAAACTGGAGTCATTTACAATTTCAATAACATTTGTGTGGGGATGACAAATCAATGATTCCAATAAGACTGTTTAAGTATGGAGTTATTCCGCCAACTTTAAATCAAGTTAAAATATTCTTCTTCATTTGAAATGGTTCAATGGACAACCTACAATTCCTCCCAGGCAACAAAAAGCCTGCTATAAAGCCTGCTATAAAAACAACAGGGTAGCGGAGCTGAATGAGGCCCGAGGACTTGCCTTTGTTAAGAATTTTTTGGACAGTTATTTTATCACTGGCCAGGGCCTGACAGCTGGTTTCTGTGGTGAGAGATGATTCAGTATGTACACAAAAGTGAAAATGGCAGATTCTAAACCCTAAATCTGTTAGCACCTTTAAAGGTGATGCCACCCACTTTCTACCTACACTAAACCAAAGTCCCAGAGTTACTGCCCTGGTTACCTTTCCCATCACTATGAAGGAATGCGTGTGCAAACAACTTGAGGAAAGACTGATAATGGCTCAAGGGTTCAGGTTTCAGGCCATGGGAAGGGTGTGGCAAATCAGTATATGTCTTAGTAGCCAGTATATGTCTTAGTAGGGGGGGGAGGGAGGGAAGGAGGGAGAGGGAAAGGGGGAGGGAGGGAGGGGAAGAGAGAGAGAGAGAGAGAGAGAGAGAGAGAGAGAGAGAGAGAGAGAGAGAGAATGAATGCCTGTGTTAGAGGGTTCTCTTCTTTTTTCCCTTTTACTTGATCTGAGACTCTAGCCTATGAGATCACACTGCCCAACCTAAGGAGCAGGTCTGAAGCTGGAAGGTCTTCCCCACTAGTTACCCACTATGCAAATGCTCTCAGCACATCTGAATATGTGTTGCAGTTACCATTATGTTGCTGGTAAACAGCCCCCAACCAAAAGCAGCTTGTGGGAGGAAAGGGTTTATTTTGGTTTACAGACTCAAGTTGGCAGCGGAAAATGAGGCATAAGCAGAGGCTGGACATCACCTCCTGGCCAACAAACATCAAGTGGACAACAGCAGCAGGATTGTTCCAAACACTCAAAGGGGGTAGCTGTCCATAACACCCATAGCCTGCCTCCAGCAATTCACCACCTCCAGCTAGGCTCCCATTCCAAATTACCATCAGCTAGAACCAAACATTCAAAACACATGAGTTTACTGGGGGCTCACCTAATTTAAACCACCACAGTATGCTTTACTAAACGTTGAGATGTTTCTCAATCCAGTCTAGTTGACAATTAAGATAGCCACTACAGGAATGTACAGTGAACTGCCCAGGCTCACATGTTCTAATAATAAAATAATAAAAATTTATTGTCAACATAGTGTTACTATATCAAGAATGACTTTATGTTTCCCATTTCAAACATGTTGTATTGGAGGAAGGTGTTTCAAAGGGAACTTTGTATCTAAGTCACCAAACATCCAGAGTAAGAAAACAGGAACCAAAACTAGAAATTATGAGAATTTAGACAAAGGGCAGATTTTAAAACAATTTTTCTTTAAAAATATTCATTATGAAGTAGTGACTGCAAGACAAATGTGGTATAAGCAAACTTCTCACTTCCTCTCCCCTGTATTTCCTTGAATACTCAAAATAGCTCTGCCAGTTTCTAACAGAAGATGAATAGGTTTAAATATCTTCCTGAGTTTATCACTTGTTTGAAATGAAAAGGCAAAAAATAGATGCTTGGTCATTTCATTTTCTTCAGGGATTGTGACCTGCCAAGTCAGTCTGCTCACTGACAGAGCCACACTTGGTTTATCTCAGGGCTCAGAACCAGTACTTCCTGAAACAGACTTACTCTAATGTCTGGGCCTTGAGATAACTGTGGATCCAAGATTATATGCCCCCAAATGAAGAGTGTATGCAGGTCTTCCATGGGGAAAAAAACAACAACAACAACTTTCCAATAACTTCTAGATTCTGACTAGTTTACAACAATGTAATCACACTAGCTGTGAGCAGAGTCATGTGTGTAGGTTCCTGTTCAAGTCCATTACTTTCCCCATAAAAAGACATTGGAGAGAACATGGCAGGCTGAAAGCAGACAAGCTTGAAAGAAAAAAAAAATAATGATAGCAAGTAAACAATAGGAAAGTTCAGGCTTGTTAATATTTTTCACATATCAAGCTTAGCAAAAACCAACTGTTAACAAAACAGTTAATCCCATTGGAAAATTCTACACTTGTATTTACATTTTTACTTTCTTTTTAGCTATCCCAAGCTCTTTGTATTAATCTAAATATAATATCATAAACTGCAAATACAGTTTAGAATTGAAAATTAACTTGTGTAAAAAAAACAGTAAGATATAATTTCTAATGTCTACTTTGTATTACAACCACTAGGATGTCTTAGATCCTGGGGCACAGCTGGTGTACATTTAATGGTTAACAGGATTCTTCCAATGCAAGAATTTCCAACATATTTAACCTTGTTTTATATATATAGAAGCAAGTGCAAAGCAAGTGAGCTTTTAGCAGAAATTATATCTTTATGAGAAAGTGCACAAGGACTTTAGCAGAACGAAGCCATCACAATGACTTTAGGACTTACTAAGAATACTTCTCTACAAGACTACTACTCACTCAGAATCTCCAAGGGAAGGTGTAGGAAGGAGATAACCCAGATGATTCTCACGAAGAGGGCAATCTGGGAATCTCTGGTACCAGAAAGAACAGTTGCTAGAGAGCTAGAGAAATCAGGTGCCAAGGTAGTCTTGGGGATACCGTTAAAACAAAGTCTGATGAAGCACTTTCAAAGACCATTTTGGACTTTGTGGCCATTTCACTTAATCACTAGTCTCCAGATCTTCTTTAAGGTCTTGGTATTCAAAGTCAGTGATAGTAAGATCTCATTATTGATATCCACTACAGGTTTCATAGCAGTTTGGGGGAAATGAAATAAAAAATACTCATATCAGACAGAACTATTTGACAATTGTAGTAGAGGCCATCCCCAAGAATTGATTGATTCAAGGTTTCACATAACTAGTTTCTCTCCATAATAAAGCATCAAGAATCATACTGGTCGTGTCCAGAGAACTGTACAGATCACAGTACAGCAATTTCACAAAACTGGTAAGATTGTCACTTACCAGGACAACTATATTAGTTACTTTATTGGTTGCAAAATACCTGACCAGAAGCAACATTATTCTGCTTTAGGATTTCTAAGGGACATATTCCATCATGGTGGGAAAGGAATGACAGGAGGAGGACACCTGGTTACATTGCAGCCAGGTGTCAGGAAATAAAGAACTAACAGGAGGTGGGCTTAGTCTAGAAAACCCCAAGGCCCATCTCCAGTGACCCATTTTTTCCAACAAGGCTCTACCTCCTAAAGGTTCCTTCCAAAACAGGTCCACCAGCTGGGGACCCAGTCATCAAACACACGAGCCTATGAGAGACATTTTATATTCAAACCAAAATAATTTTCGTATCTTTTAGAAATTTATCCTGTCAAAATGCTATGCCACTTCCAAATATATAATACTTAGAGGAGGCAACCAGGAAAAGAGCAGTCAGAGAAATATAGGTAAGTAGGTGATCTTAGGTTAATATGGGTGTTAAACCTTCAGGATATGCTCACATCTCAGTACATTCTATAGCTCAATGCTTTTCGGTTCTAGTTTTATTTTCAAATAGTTATGTGCAACATACTTGGAACATGCACTACTTCAAGTTAATATCAAGTGCTCCACTTTAGAACATCTACAAATAAAATCTTAAGAACAAGTATTTTGACACTGTATAATTTTTATGCATTTGTACATATATAACTTTTGTTGGCTTTTTCCTAGAATCAAATGGACAGTTTATATGGAAAGATATAAAAAAGAGCATAAAAATTAAAAAGTCTGAAAACATGGGCTCAAATTCTGGTCCTGTTACTAATGAACCATACAAACTATAAGCAAATCCCCACCCTTATCAATTGCTTCTTTAAGATGGACGACAACATAACTGTGTAAAGAGAGGTTGTTAAAAGCTGATATAATTTATAAACAAACAACACCTTTATGCATTACATTTTTACCTACCAGGTATTGCATTTTGGCTCTTAAATAATTATCCAGAGAAAATGTATAATCCGGGCTAGAGAGATGGTTCAGCAGTTAAAGGCACTTGCTTGAAAGCCCGAGAGCCTGGGTTTGATTCCCCAGTACCCATGTAAAGCCGGATACACAAAATGGTGCATACTTCTGGCGTTTGTTCACAGTGGCAAGAGGCCCTGGAGTAAAGAGCAAACAGGAAATAGGCCTAGTCTATAAAACCTCAAGACTCAGCTGGGCATGGTGGAGCACACCTTTAATCCCAGCACTTGGGAGGCAGAGGTAGGAGGATCACTAGGAGTTCAAGGCCACCCTGAGACTACACAGTGAATTCCAGGTCAGCCTGGGCTAGAGTGAGACCCTACCCCAAAACAACAACAAAAAAACCCCAAAAACAAACAAACAAACAAAAAAAAACCCCTCAAGACTCATCCCCAGAGACCCGTTTCCTCCAACAAGGCTCTACCTCCTAAAGGTTCCACAATATTTCATCCTTCTCCCTGCTTGCAAATAAATATCTTTTAAAAGAGAAAACACATATTCGATAAATTCACACTTCATAATTCACATAAAAATAAATAATTCACATAATAAATTCACACTTCATTAATTTTTGAAGAGCCCTCATTTGTCAAAATATATTTTTCAGGTATTTTATACCAGTAACTAGATTAAAACATAAAAGTATTTTTCCCATTTATTTTACAAATAAGATCAAAAGACATTCAGAGTTGGGGAGATGGCTCAGCAGGTGGTGTTCACTGTATAAGTATGAGGATTCCGTTCTGGTTCTCAGCACCCACATAAAAGCAGCTGGTAGTGGCATTTGCCTGCAATCCAAGGTAGATGTCCAGGGCTTGTTAGTAGTCTAGCCGTACTGGTGATATCTAGCTTCATCAGCAACGTGTGGTAAGCATAGAGAACACTTACAGCTTCTGGCCTCCACAAGCATGCATGCTTAAGTACTCATCATGAATGCAACCTCACACATTACACCCACATGCACACGGCAAAGCAGATAGTTACTATCTGCAAAACCTGAGCGACAAAAATCAGTAAGAAGTTCTAACTAAAACCGTCAACACACCATGCTGGCAAACCAGAGCACAACTTGCCATGATGGCACTTTGTACTTCACTCCATTAACTTCAGAGTCAATCCCGGTTTGTCTTAGAGATGGGAATTTTCAAAGTGACAAAAGACTTAATTCTAAAGATATAATTAGCTGTTTGAAACTTATAATTTACTTTTCTATAGTTTACTATAGGAGCTATAGTTTGGATTTTGAATGTATCCAAAGAGCATGCATTAAAACTCGGTGGTGCTGAAACATTTATAAGGTGGTGCCTAGTGAGCAGTCCCTAAATCACTGGGGTTCTGTTGTTAGGGAGATGTAGGCACTGCTTCCTCTCTGCTGTGATGTGCTCCGCAACCATGGACACAAAAGACCACAAGCATGGGAAACTGAATCTGTGAGCTAAAGAAAACTCTTTACACAGAGAATCTGTACCAAGAAATGGAGTTGCTGACAAGAACTTAGACATGAGACAATGTGTGGGAAGTCTTTGGACTTGGTTTGCAGGAGGAGCTTGGAGAAGTTCAAAGGAGGTTAGAGAACATCTAATGCTATAAAGTGGAACTCAATGGTGACTGCTGAGGTGGAGGCTCAGAAGACCAGAAAGCTGAAAGGGAGTATTGTGGTTTGAATGTGAAATTCTCCACGCTCCCCCAAGTGTTGGAACACTTGATCCCTAGCCAGTAGAGCCGCATGGGAGGTGGTGAACTTTTAGGACATGGATTCTTGCTAGAGAAAATGGGTCACTGGGGATTGGCCTTGAGTTTCCATGGCCTGGTCCCACTCACCAATCATACACTGCTTCCTGAGTAAGTGCTATGTGCCCACCCACATCCTGCTCTTTCTACAATGCCTTCTCTGCCACGAAAGAATGTATCCCTTTGCAGTGTAAGCCAAAATTAACCCTTTCCTTCTTTAAGCTGCTTCTTGTTAGGTATTTTGTCATAGCAACACATGCAGTGAACAGACACATGATACTGTGAGGTGGGGCCATGGTGTGAAACCCAAACATGTGGTTCCTAGGCCTTTGAAACTAGATTATGGAAGAGTTTGGAACTTGTAGAAGCCAAGCAATGCTATCAGCAGTCACTGTGGAAGGAATCTGGGAGACTAGAATGCTGGCAAAAACCACACACAGACATTGGAGACACAATACATGAGATTTCAGAGGGGAACAAGGACTTACTCTATCAGGAAGTTAAGCTAGAAATTGTGTTATATTCTGGTAAAGAATTTGGCAGCATTCTGTCCATGTCCCAAGAAGTTGAATTTAAAAGTAATAGGCCGTGTTTGACAGAGCAAATGATAAGGCAGGATAACACTGAAGCTGTTTCATGGTTAGTGCTACCATCCTGTGAAGAACAAAATGACATATAAAAATGTGGTATTTGGCAAGGAAAGAATCAAATTTAAAGACTTTCCACAATCAGCATGCTGAAAAAGCAGTAGTTATTATTTAAAAGATTAAACATGACTAAAGAGAAACACATTGATCTGCACTACGACAATAGGAGGCGACCTTCAGGTAAGACACCACCCACTGAAGGCTCTAATTTGTGAGAATGCTCATAAACAACTACCTAAGAAAGTATCTTCATTACCAGCATCCATGGCCAAACAGCTCTGGTCCAAGAGGGCCAGGCTCTGTCCCATAATGGCAGCAATCATCGATATGGTTGGTACTGGTTTTGTAGGCAATAAAGATTCAAGATTGAGGAGCTCATGGCATTTGGTGCTATGGCTTCAGAAAGCTGCTAAAGCTGAGAAATGTGCACCAGGGTTGGATACCTTGCAACTGGGCCCTGAAGGCCCTTTGTTCAGTGAAGATGTGAGGATTAAGTGTAAATTGAAATGTAGACCTCAGGATTTTGGAGATGCCAGGGCCACAGGAGGCTGAAGGACTTGAGCTATAGTCTGCCCATGAGTGGCTATGTACGTTCCAAACAGAGTTGGAGAGAGGAGCTAGCTAGCTACCCAAGCAGTTTGAAGCCTGGATGATTCCATCATGAGATGCTAGACAGGGAGCTACAGGATTTAGCTTCTCTCTGTTTTGATCTTGCTTTGCCTAAACTCACAATGCCCCATTCCCCGCTTTTGAACGATAATCTTTACTCTGTGTCATATTATAATGGAAATATGTAACTTGGTTTTTAATTTTCAGTTAAGACTGTCTTGTGCCACAGGATTGACTTTGGTCTTTTTGATGATGTTTTTGGAGGTAGGGTTTCACTTTAGCCCAGGTTGACCTAGAAGTCATGGTAGTCCCAGGCTGGTCTCAAACTTACAGCAATTTTCCCACCTATCTCCCAAGTGCTGGGATTATAGACTTGAGTGATTTTGAACTTTTGAATAGTGCCAGAACTAGTAAAGCCTAGGGGTGCTTCTGAAGTCAGAATGAATACCCCTGCTGATGGAGCTGTTTGGGAAGGCTGTAAATTCTTCAGGTAGTAGAGCCTTGCTGGAAGATGTGGATCATGGGGGAATGGACCTTGAAGTTTCATAGCTTGGCCTCTCTTCTGGTTTGTGTTCTGCTTACCTGACCGAGGATAAAATGTAACCAGCTGGTCTCAAGCTCCTGACATGACTGATGCCTTACCAGCCATGATGGATTCTATCCCCAGGAAATGCAAGCTGAAATAAGCCTGTCCTTCCGGATTCTGCTTCTTGTCAGGTATTTGGTCACAGCAAGCAGAGCTAATACAGGCAACTAATAAAGGCCAGGCTGATTAGGGTTTAGATGGAAATCAAGAACTTATGGCACTGGACTAGAAGATACTTTTGTGTTGTGACAGCACAATATATGTACAAACACACACACACACATAATCATAAAACTTTTTTTTCTTAAATGTTAGATGCATTCTTCCAAGACCATGCCTAAAAGTGATGGACTAGTTATCTGGTATAGGGAAGGAAATCTCAGGGCAGAAAAGCAATTTAGGAAGTGGCATGGGTATTCCTGGCAGCTTGAAGCAAACTTATGATGACAATCAGAAGTAACAAGGAGCAGAAGATTTAAAAAAAAAAAAAATTCCCAGCTTGGTCAGAAAAGGAGATGTGTAGAGGTGAAACTCATAAGGCCCAGCTGCCAGGATATCTAAAAACAATAGTGTGCACCAGGACAACAGGAAAGATGGCACAAAAAATCATGGCATCCATCAAAGGCTCAAAGGCTTGGAAATGCAAAACAGTTTCCAACACCCCAGAGCAGAGACCTGAGAAAATAACATTCTGCCAGCCTTCCAGGGCTTAGGCAACAGTTTCCAAGATTCACTTCCTGTGTTCAGCAGGTGGGAACTTAATGGCCGCTTGAGCTATGTATGATACAATAGCTTGGGCTGGCTACAGACTTTGGCATCTTCCACCTGATATTGATTTTCCAAGCACACATGCTGAAAGCATGGGGTCATGAAGTATTCTATCTATATTTCAAAGTCGAGCCTGGGAGGCCAGGGAGATACCTGGAGCTGTGGGACTGAAGGTGAAAGAAGCTTCACTGAAGACCAGAGGAGGAAGGAAGTGGTGGCAGCAATGTGTAACACTCAAGCCAGAGGGCAGCAAAAAAAAAAAAAAAAAAAAAAAAAAAAAAAAAAAAAAAAAAAAAAAAAAAAAAAAAAAAAAAAAAAAAAAAAAAAAAAAAAAAAAAAGTGACTGAGAGCAAACAAGTGAGCTGTAATCAACAAGGCTGAAAGGGCTATTGGCAGCTCTCATGTGCCCGTGTGCCCAGGGTAGTGGTACATGATCTTGAGAATTTAATGACTTGCTGAGTTTCCCTGGACCTTGGGCTGGTGCCTCCATTCTGTTCTCCTGTTCCTTTCTTTTGGAATAGAAACAAGCAGTCTTTGTTATCCCACTATTGTATCTTGGGCTTCCTTTTAGACTTTGTGAAGAGGAGAGGAAAACCTCGAATAATATATCCTCAGGAATGCAATCCATCTCCTTTTCAGACAGGGTTTTTCATTGGCCAGGAGCTCAACAATTAGGCTAGACTATCTGTCATGGTTTGATCCAGGTGTCCCCCACAAACAAATGAATGTGTTCTGAGTGATCAATCCACAGCTGATGGCAGTTTGAGTTTTACCACCTCTCTGGAGCTATGTTGTTGGGATAGGTTTATGGGGTTATAAGCCAGCTTCCCCTTGCCAGTGTTTGGCACACCTTACTGCTACTGTTTGCAGTGCTGTGGTAGAGGTGATGTCCACCCCTCTGCTCATGCCATCATTTTCCTGCCATGATGGAGACTCCTCTCAAGTCCGTAAGTCTAATAAACCCATTCCTCCACAAGCGCTTTTGTTTGGGTTCTTTTTGCGCAGCAACTGGAAAGCTGACTGCAACACTATCTGGCTAGGAAACTAGGGATCCACCTGGTTCTACCTCCCCAGCACTGGGATTAGAGTATGCTGCCACACCTACCATTTTTATATGGGTTAAGGGAATTGGAATTCAGGTTCTTATGCTTGTGCAGTAAGAACTTTCCCCACAAAAAGCCATCTCCCCAGTCCTCTTTTTACATAAAAATATATTTTACACATTTATTTATTTAAAAGAGAGTGAGAGAGAAAGAGACAAAGAGAGACAATGGGAGCACCAGGGCCTCCAGCCACTGTAACAAACTCCAGACACAGGCAGGACCTTGTGCATCTGGCTTTATGTGGGTACTTGGGAATAGAACTTGGGTCTTTCTGCTTTGCAGGCAAATGCCTTAATTGCTAAGCCATCTCTCCAGCCTCCCAGGCCTCTGTCTGACTCTTATAGGTCTTAGTAGTTGTGTATGGCTTGAGTCACTTAGGAGACTAAGACTTGTACTGTGGATCAGTGTTAGAACATTAAAACTCTGGGACTCTCATAGAACTGAATGCATTTTGCACAGCGACATAACACGAACCTTTATGAGCTCAGGGTGAAATGCTAAGGTTTGGATACTAAATGTTCCCCAAAGTTCCTTGTGTTGAAGCTTGGGTTCCAGTGTGGTTGATATTGGGGTGTGGATAGACACTTTAAGAAGCTGGGCTGGTGAGAAGATCTTAGATCACAAGGGACATGCCCTTGATAGAGAACTTGTAGGACCCTAAGCTTCTTCCTTCTTTTTTGCTTCCAACTTTTGAGGTGAGTGGTTTTACTCTTACTATGATGTGATAATCTGCCAGTGGCCCAAAGCAACAGGGCCAATTGACCAGCAACTGAAGTCTCTGGAACTGTCAGCCAAACAGTTTATGATTATGCCAAACAATTTTGTCATAGTGAAAGTTGACAAAGACTTAATGTTACCTAAATGAAAATAGGAACAGGAATATTTCAGTTAGACCTCGTAAAATTAAGAGACTTCCTAAAGAGGTGAGTAGTTGTTTCATGTATGAAATAGTAAAATAATGTTTGCTGTTGCCATGAAGACTGTTATTACACAAATAGTCACTATTAAGTAGCGAAATATTAGCTGTTAAAATCAGTGAAGAAAATGCATTTGAACTTTAGCTTAGGATGAAGACATCAGATTTCTCTAGCCATCAGGCCACCTCTATAGTCACCTAACCTGAGTAACAAGGACTCTTAAACCAGCCAAATTATTAAAGAAAAATGATTTTAAACCTCCTTAAGACAGCAGAATTTTTTTTCCTATCTTTTCTCTCTTCATATATGAGAAACACACTCACCTATTCACTCATCTACATTTATTAAACATCTGCAAGCTTTCCAGTCACTGCCTCTCAGGAAAACCCTTACCCACCCTCACTTCTCAATATGAAAGTCACTTTTAGATAATTATTTCATAAGCATTATGGACAAAGCACAAGGAAACATCAGTGAATGGCTCAAATGGTGAGCGGGAATGATGATATCAAGATCCAGATTGGCTCATTGTCCTGTCACACATGCTAATGCACTGAATAAAGTTAAATGTTAAATCCGTAAAATTTCAAAGTGAAAACAGACATTATATATTACCTAGCCCAATCTCCGACATTCATATTTTTGAAATACAAAATCCAGAGAGATCCATATTAAGAAACAAAACAGAATGGTGACAAATATTTTAACCAAATATACTAATATGCTAATATAGCCTGTGCTGGACATGTTTGGACAGTGTTTACTAAAGTGAGCTACTTCAGATTAATCTGTCCCACTCTTTGTAACATCCATGGCCCAAGCAGCAAATCATATAGTTCAGAGCCCAAACTCCACTTAGAAAGGTCTGGAGACTGAATCAGGCTAAAATGTAATTGCAATTCATGACCCACATTAGTAGATCTTCAATAGGGTACTGCTGAGACCTCCAAATAACCTTGGTCAACTACATCAAGTCAAATACACACATTCACACATTTCGGGAACACTGTTTCTTAACAGAGAAACCTATGGAGTGTCAAGAGGTCATTAATTTCTCTAGATATAGATGGAAATTATGTAGCAGAAGATATGAAACAAAGACCCCAGTTTGAATTTCTACTCAGCTAGGTGATGCTTCTTAGGTTATTTAATATCTTTCTAAACTTGGTAAGAAATTAATGGATATAAAGACTGAGGTACTCACATTACAGGATTGTGAACAGTACTAAATATATTTAGAACACTTATTGCAGTGTCTGATACCCAATAAGCATCCAATTCATACAGCTAGAGATATTTAATCCAGAGTACTAGGCCTATGATAGCATCAGAATTCAAAGCAGTGTGAGCCCAAGTGCAAACTCTGACCTGCAGGATATGATGAGTTAGTGCCTGAAGCACAAACTCTGACCTGCAGGACATGGTGAGTTACTGCCTCCTTTAATTCTGCAACTTGGACACTCTTCCTTCACCTTCATCCTGTCCCTACCCAGCATAGTGTAACATTGATATCACAATGTCGTAGCACACGCCTAGTCTATTTTCAAAACCTTCTCTCCCACATTTGCCAAAAGACAATATAAGAAAACTTTGCAGGCTGGAGAGATGGCTCAGCAGTTAAGGCACTTGCCTCCAGTGCCTAAGGCCCTGGGTTCAATTCCCTAGGACCCACATAAGACAGAACCACAAGGCGGTGGCTCTCTCTCTCTCTCTCTCTGCTTGAAAATGAATAAATAAAATATTAAAAAGGAAAAAGAAAACTTTGCTTCCAGCCCCCAGATGGTAGTTAGTGCAGTGCTAGAAGGTACTGCACAAGCTGCCAGGGGAAGCTGATCAACGACACTGGAGTAAACAGAGACCACTGGCATGAAACACAGACTAGGGGGCCATGAGTAGGCTGACCACACCTCCTACTGGGAGAAAACAGCGAACCAAGAAAGGAGCACTAGTGCAATGGTGGAGCCTGGGCCTGGAGGAGACAATCAACAGCTTTTAAATTTGGCCAAATATTCCACTTAGTGAGGGAAAGCCCGTGACTGGAACTGGGGAATCAGTGTGATATGCACAGGATCTCATACTCTTGGGCTCCCAAGAAAAGATGCACTATGGGACCCATTGACAGGGAGGCTACTAAAAATAGAATCTAAGTAATCCAGAATTGTGTATATTTGTTAACCTAGACTGATCTCACTCTCCGATGAAGATTGTGTTTGTATTTTTCAGGATATAGCAAGAGAGCTGTGGCCCATCTAATCCTACCATCTGACCTTAGGCCGATAGCTGAGATTCTGGCAAAGAGGAGACACCACAGTCATACCTTGGAGGATCCATATGGAACCCCGCAGAGAATGACAGGATGAACAAGGGACCCACAGCCATTCAATCAACACAGGATAAGCCAAGGTGACAGAAACCAACAGTTTTCAACACAAAGCCCCCTAAGCTCACAACATTAAAGCAGCCTTAATACTCACCCAGCATGACTCAGGGAACTGAGAGGAAGAGGGGCCGGAAAGATTGTGAGAGCCATGGTGGGGGAGAAGATCCAGAGGCATGGCGCCCCTCAGTAACAACACAGGCTGAGTACTAGGCTAATCATGGTCCCCTGCTACAAGGACTGATCCAGAGGAGCCACAGAGGAGGATATCCAGCTGATTGGGGATGGGGAGGGGACATTGGGGAATTGGGGATAACAACTCATTGTTTGCCCACTAAATAATGTAACTCATTATGGACAATAAATATATATTAAAAAAAAACTTTGCTTAAAGTTCCTTTGATATTTAGGCTGAGTACCTGTCTGTTGGCTATACTTAGAAGAACAATTTACAGAAACTGTCACTCTGGGTTTTTCTCCGATCAGCTCACCTGAGATGCTCACTCTCACATTTAGAGACTCCATATTGCCTAATGTCCTCTACAGTATGAAGCAAGTATGTATTTTACCTTACTTCTAAAATTTACTCACACCAGCAATACTGCAACAAAGCATGCCAAATGCTGACAAAATCTGTAGCCACAAGTGACAAATTTCTCCTGGGCTAAGAGTTTGATACTAGGTACTAATGAGGCCAAGGTGTAGTCTCATTGAATGCACTGAGCTTTACCTTTTACTCCCAACTGATTTCAAAAACAAATGCTATTAGTGACAAGAAGAGGGCAATACAATGGTAATCTTCTTACAGTGTAGTTACAGGTCCTGCTCCTAGAACCTTGTCTTTGAAGACTTTAATTCATTTTTGTTAAAGGAAGAATACCCATTTTAAGGTAAAACTCAGAAATCTCCTTTTTTCAATATTAAAAAAAATGTCAATTTTAACATGCATGAAGGCATCCCTCAAGGCATGTGTATTCCTGAATAAGAGGCAGCAGCATTATTCAGAATCCTTTGGAATGAAGGGAGGAAAGCCTCTCAACAATCTGAAGTACTACAGAGCAGTTGCCACTTGGAGGCCAGATCTGACTCATTTAAGTCTCAAGTGGCTTTTGTTGTTTAACTCATATAAGTATGAGAAGGCAGCAGGGTGTAACATCTTAGGGTTTGTCATCCCTTCCATCTCAGCTGGACTCCAGGCCATCCTGAATTAAGAGAGGATGCCTGAATAAGTCATGGAAGGCATTTTAGTGCAAAAAAAAATTTGCAAGTTAAAAGAAGGCAACTTATCAAATGAATTGATACATGTGAAATTTATTTAATACTTTATTGAAATGGCCTTTACATCTCCTTTCCTTTCTATCTACTAAAGCATAACCTCCTGTGAGCTAAAAATCTGGGAGCGGGGGCACACCTGTGTTAAAACATTCAAGGTTATTAGAACTTAGGTGATTGTGAGGGGTTGGAATGCTGCAGGTCAAAAAACAACTTGTCTTGGGGCTTAGTCCTTTAAGATAGCCCCATTTATTGCCCACCTGTCTGACCTAATATCCTGTGACTATTAGGCAAGTCCACTGGAATGTATGAACAGACCCCTAGCTTCCACCAACACAAGAGCTAAGAATGTCATCAGATAACATCTGAGACCAATAGCAGAAATTTCCTGGCTCTGGTGCAATCCACCTACCTGATGTTTCCACCAACTATTTAAACTACTGATCTATTACTTTCTTTGTGCTGTTACTATAAAAATTTCATGAAACTGTTACATATTGGAATACAGAATTACGATAGCCTAAATCTGTGTTCTCAGGCCATGGTCACTCCTATTTGGCTCCAGAATAAACTCTTTTTCTCTCTAAAATGGAAACCATGATTTTTGCATTATCATTTTGATTTTCCAGTAGCTATTGCAAAGCACTGCATAGTAGGTCAGCAGTGGGTTCAGTTGAAGATGTAATGGCGAAAAGTTAAAAAGTTTGAACCCTTGGAAGGGTCTTGCAGATAAGAGTCTGAAGAAATGGGGACAGGTCGACTGCCACTCTGCTTATTGCTCCAAGGAGCACACCTGCATCACACTGCAACATATACCTACTCTCAAAAAGCTCAATGGACACAGCTAACATTTTTTTCAAGAAAAACTTGAAATAGGTAGATGATCATAATTCTTGATGGACTGTTGTAGAAGTGCTTTCATTATTATTTATTTGCATTTGTGTATGTACAGCCCATAACCCTAAACCTGCAAGTTACAGTATTTCAAATGCAATAACATAAAAACCATACCAACCTTAAGATACTGCATAGAAAACTCTTAGTAACATTACCTATCACCGTCACCAAGACCATCTAACAACATTCCAAAAGCTGCTCCTAGGCAGCTCCTGCAGCTGGTTACGGGAGATCAACAACAAATTTTTATTCACTATTCAAACAATATGGACTAACTTTTTTAAAATTTGGAACTTGCAAAGACTGACATTTACCAACAAATCCTAGAGCGTTAGAATTGAAAGCTGAATATCAGTGGTCACTCCGGTACTGATAAATCCATGACGAGGTAAGGGTGCGGATCTAGTCGCTGCTAAAAGAACTTGGCTCCTCAAGGGGTACTGTGAAAGATCACAGAATTTGCTTTCAAGACTAGTATGTCTTTAGTATATCTCTAAAATTTTGTTTTCCTGTTCTCAAAATATTTCAGCCTTGCATGTATCTAGGTATAAAGTAAATAAAAGTATTACCTTAAAGTCCCTGAAGTATTATTTTCAAGAAGGCCAACATGTGAGCTCCTCTGAAACAAGAAGCAACTCAATTCCTCAAATTCTCCCCATCTGAAGTAAGGTGTATTAAACCGCAGTCTAAAAAAAACCCCAAACAAAGGAAAAAAAGAAGCCTACAGATAGACAGACAGATGCATGCCTTGGCTCCAGTATCTTGTCTCCAAACTCTGGCAGCTTAATTACATTTCCTGAGATTAAGTAGTTTACTTATATCGCTGGTGTCCTCATCTATAAAGCCAAGTGTTAACACTACCTAAATGAAATAATTGTTCTGAGGTCAAAAATGAGAAAGCCTAAGGGAGGAACAGAGTCCAGTAAGTTTCTTACATGTTGATGTTTTGTTATAATGAATGCTGCTTGCAAAAAGCTGAACAGTGCCAAGGTCTCCAAAATGCTGTGCTATGCAGATATTTTGTTGTCACTGAAATGAGTCCTTTACATTTCCCAAAGAAAACTACCTATTTGGATTTTAGAGACCTCCAAGAAAGACCTCCTTTCTATGGTTTACATTAACAACTCCTTTGTATCTGACCTAAATTTTTTCTGCTTTAGTTCATTTGAGAATTCCTGTATATTCCTGTATCCTTCAGCAGGTCAGGAGGTGGGAAACAGATGTCTCATTCATTTCTGTATTCCTATCTCAGGCAGGTCTGGAGGCACTATGCTCAAAGGAGCTCATACATCGATCCATTCAGCAAATATTTACTAAACACTTACTTCATGCCACATAGTGAAAGTAGTGGAACAGGCATAGGACAAATGAGAAGGCCTTTCAGGTAACTTCTGGTGGGATGACAAATACTGATTAAAACAGTACAGAAATAATTAAGTTCTTTTTGTGACAATGTCAATAGAATACAATGTGTGAAGACAAGAGTGGTATGATATTTTTAAATTAACTTATTTGAAAGCAAGGGGAAAGTGAGGGAAGGGGAAGCAGAAGGAGAGAATGAATAAATGGGCATGCCAGGGCCTTGCAGATGCAAACGAACTCCTATACACCTGGACTCACCTTGTTAAGAACCCAAGCCAACCCATGCTGGCAGATTTTGCAAACAAGTGGTCTTAACTGCTGAGCCATCTCCCCAAATTTAAACTATCTTGAAAACTGAATAAGAATTAGCCAGAGAAAGGGAAGAGCAACCAGTGCAGACAGGGGGATGGGATGTGCAAAAAGGTCCCCTAATCAGAAGCTCATGTATATTAATGGAAAAGGCAGAGTGGAGACATAAGGCTGGAACCTCACAGGAAACTTAAGATAGCTCTGCAGCACTAACCTGGGTAAGAAGGTAGTAACATCTAAATATTTAGTTATGGTCAGTCTTTTCCTTACATAAGAGAACTGAGTTTTTAATCACAATATTAAAGACCTCTACTCAAAAGACAAATTATGAACTGGTGTTGCCAATTTCAAGTAACATGACCTTGGGTAAATCACTTAACCAATTAGAGCCACTTCTATTCTATATAAGCAATTATTTTACCTGAGACTATAATGACAAAAGATATAGACTTTGTCCTTATAGTGAGGAGGAAAATGTTGTATATGGGAAAACCCCAAGTCCAATGCTGACACAAAGTGTCTTAAGAGAACAAATGTGGACAGTGATAAGCTGCAAACTACCAAAAAAAAAAAAAAAAAAAAAAAAAAAAAAAAAAAAAAAAAAAAAAAAAAAAAAAAAAAAAAAAAAAAAAAAAAAAAAAAAAAAAAAAAAAAAAAAAAAAAAAAAAAAAAAAAAAAAAAAAAAAAAAAAAAAAAAAAAAAAAAAAAAAAAAAAAAAAAAGGAAGAAGAAAAAGATAAAGAAATTCCAAGTGAACATGTAACTCTGAATTCCAGACAACTGAAAGATATTAAATAGTAACATTACTTCAGTTCAAGATTGATAAAATATCAAAATTATAATTGACCTCAGAGATAAAGAGAACCTAGTGGTAGGACTGAATCAAAACAGAAACTAACATATATAAAACAAATACCTCATGTGAATTTTACTTATGCCCCAATTTTCCTTAGTTAAAAAGCCTTTCTCTAACCACAAAGCTGTGTGCTGATTAACAACTTTATCTTATACCTTCCTCAACAAATGACGAACGCCTACATTGCCATCTAGAAAACACATTAACTTTACTGTTTCACCATGACTTGTCCAGTTCAGGGTCTGTTCAAACTACTGCACCTTTTTAATCTAATGCAAAGCCAACTAACCCCACATGATTTCCCCTTTGTTCAACTGCTTCTTCCTCACCTGTATGCTATGTGTAACTGTGTTCCTAGCTTTTCTTCATTTTATACTATCATACCTCTCTCCATTTGAAAATTATAGTAAAACTAGACTGTATTAACTCGAACTACAGAGGAACATGCCTCTAATCCTAGAAGATGTTTTTACATTTAGAAATGAAACTGTTACAGAGACTATTAGAAATACAGCATGTTTTAATGGTTAACTTACATAGTCAGAAAGCTAACTGTAAGCTTCTCTTTTTATGGATAAAGCTTATCAATAAGAAACCTTGACTTCAATAAACATACTTCTGCAATTTTATTAAAAAGCTATCCAATAGTATCAATGAGTTATAACTAGTCATAATAGAGGATTAACTGCAGAGCAAGTTCATTGTTTTCTGCTCCATACAAATAATAGGCCTCATTTTTCATTCTTTAATGTAAAATACGTAAGAATGAATTAAAAGTCATAGATGATGCCAAGAAAAATTTTAAAAAAGAGCCTGATTTTATTACTTACATATACACACGCCCTGGAGTGAAGAAAATGAGGAAAAAGTAACCAAAAGTGTCACTTCTTTCTACCTCTCCTTGACGTTACATTTGAAAAGGAAAAATAGAAGTGGAAAACAAAGTTTTTTTTAGAAAGCCAGCTCTGCAATACTCTTTATTTTTACCAAAAAAAGTAAAATAGGAAGAGGAATAAACAGGAGAATCTGTAACTTCAAGGATAAGCTACACTGTTAAGCCACAGGAACCCTGGAGTGCATCATGTTATAGACCCCTACAAGGGGGCTTAGCTACCTTGAAATGGATCCTGATCATGAGGAATTAAAAACACTGCACCCCACCCTGGTTTCTTAAGAATGCAGACAGCATTACAACTCTGCAACTTTTTCCGGCCTCGTCCACCCAGTGTGGGGCGGCAGCTCTGACTCCCAGTGGACTCGGCTCCGAGGACCTGCCCCAGGCCAGTGACCTTGGGCACGTCATCTACTCCCTCAGTTTCCTCGCCAGCACCCCAAGGTGAAAGCGGCTTGGATCCGGCTCAGAAGGAAGCACACCCAGGGCAGGAGATGCGCTCCCATGACGGGGTCACCTCGGGAACGTGGACGTGATCCGGTAGATCTGTCAACACTCGCTGCTTCCTCCCTCCTTCCCTCCCTCCTTCTCTCGGAGGGCTCGCCGGAGCTTCCTCCACGCCTCCCCGGCTGCTCGCCGCGCCGCGCCCCGCGAGGAGGACCCCACCCCGGGCACATCCGTGCGTTCCCGCGGAGGGCTCCGAGGCCAGGGGGGCAGGCCGCGGCGGGCGGGCGGGCGGGAGGGCGGCCTTCGCGGAACCGCGCCGCCGCCGCCCACAGGGCCCCGCTCCCAGCCCCGTCCGCTCCGCTCCGCCGCTCCGCCGGACAGAGCCCAGCCCCGGGGTCTCCAGCGCGGCCCCCGCCTGACCACCGGCCTCCCCGGCTCCTCGCGGAGCTACGCGGACCGGAACGGAGAAAACCCCATCTTACCGGCCACGGAGGGGCAAGACTTCACTTGCCTCCCTTGGAGCCCTCTTCAACTCCCGGATCAATTCACTCCGGCGACGCCGGAAGGACCCGAGAGGAACCAGGCGTTGTCCGGAATCCTGCCCCGCCGGAGTCGCGCAAGGCCCGACGGGGACTCGTAGTTCCGAGGCGACAGTTCTGATGCGAATTTCTCAACTCCTAAGACTACCATTCCCAGCAGGCATTGCGAGGAAGCCTAAGGCGATAGGTGGAAACCCTGGTAGCCAATAGCGAGAGAGTTCCCTGCCTTGGAGGGAGGAGGTGAGAGGAAGAGGGAATGTGCCTAGGCACGAGAGGAAGGGCGGAGTCGGCTCTCACCTGGGCCAATGAGAGAGCTGGGCCGGCCGGCCAGACGCCCCACCCATCGGGGGGCGGAGCTAGCGGAACCCAGGAAGGAAGAGGGCGGGGAAGGCGAGGTGGGGAGAAGGGGCAGCTGGCAGGGTCCAGCGCGGGGACGCAGACGATGCCTCCCGGGAGTGAACGGCCGTGTGGACGGGAGAGCCCCGGCCCGAGCATTGGCGTGCCCCGGGGCCACCCGCGCTGACAACTCAAGTGCTGGGAGGGATGCCCGGGTGGGGCGGCAGGTCCGGGGCCGACGCTCCCCGCGGGAAGGAGAGCATCCCGGGGGAGGCGAGAGGCCGAGAAGCATCCACGCAGGGAGCATGCAAAGGTTCCCGCCGCCTCCAGCCTAGGCCGGGGCTGGCACGGCTGGGGGCGGGGCCACGGGACCGAGTCGACCAATCAGAGAGAGGGGGCGGAGCCTGGGTCCCCTGGAAGCCCGGGGCGCAGGCTGGACGGTAGTTTCCCGGGAGAGAGGCGAGAGCAGGACCGCGAGCGGCGAGCGCGGGGTTCCGAGCATTCTGCTGGGGCGGCAGGTGTGTGGGAGGTAAGAGAGGGTCCGCCCGCCCCCGGGGAGGGCAGGTGCCTTCCACCGGGGATGGTCGAGCCTGCTGGGCGACAGTGCCACCTTCGCTTAGGGCTTCAGGACAGACCCTTTGGGGTGCGCGATGCCCACCTTGGACGCCGGGGGTGGGGAGCACGAGCGAGCTCGGCCCGAGGGTCAAGGGCGTGGTTGGTTAGTGGTTTTGGTTTGAGTTGCTGCGTTCATAACTGATTGAGGGAAATCCTGCTCGTGGACTGCGAGCTGGACGGTGTCTGGATAGGTGCGTGGCTGGTTTTTAAAAAAGCGAGATTTTTGTCATTGTGGTAGAATCACTTCGGAACTACTTCGCTAGGAAAATAACTTTGCTTTCTTCTTCCGTGCCTCCCCTTGGCGTGATTTTATCAGATTGTCCTGCTACCGACCTGTTATCCAGGGCGATCGTGTTGCGGGTTCCTAGAATCACAAGAGATGGGAATTAAAGGAGCAAATGTAAGCAAGAATAGTCAGGATGGAATGGGTTCTGACTGAACCTGTCAGAAGTAGAACTTTTGCCAGCATTCATATAAAAAGAAAAAAAAAACAAAAAACAAAAACAAGATCTTTAAGGGAAGATGCTTAGCTTTCCTTCCCAGTGGCGTTGGTCTAGGGAAACAAAGACCTGGATTCAGCTCACAATAGGAGCATATGGTGCACTTCATTGCCACTCCGTATTCTCTCCTGTGTGTCCGCTAACATTCGCATGTGCTAAAAACAGGAGTGCCAGGAAAGCCTTGTGAAGACCTAGCCTGTGTTGAAGAGCATAGATGTAAAATGATTGCCTTTACTGTGTTGTAATGGGTTCAGCTTTTAAATATATGTAGTGTCATGAAATGATAGTTTATTCTCGTGTGTACATTCCAGCTGGGTAAAGATATGAGAGTCGTCTCTCTCTCTCTCTACATGTGTGTAACTGACAGAATCACACCCTTTTCGTTTTAGAAAACTCAGAAATCTATTTCCTTGATTCATTTTCATTTCCTTTATGTGAGCATCTCCCCACATGGTATGGCTTTTAATCATAGCGTATTGCCATAAATTTTGCTCTGAAATACCCTCGTTGTGACAGTTGACTATTTCAAAGTCTCTCAGAATACTTTGCAATGAGGGTCAGTAAAATATAGTAAATATTTTATGTTTCTTCTGATGTCATGCTGTCCTGATGTACGTAGGAATTTGAATTTTATGTATGTAATGCATACAAAATGCCTTTTTGAGAACTGGCTCAAAGGTGTTTTCTCATTGCTTAACAGTGTTCAGTCCTACTGTGTGCTTGCTGATACTGACATGCTTAAGTAACTCCCCTCCCACATGCCCACACCCCAGAGAACCATATAGACAACTGAATCATTGATAAAACACCTACATTTAGATGTCTCCGAGCAGATCCTATAAGTATTACAAGAAGCAAAGAGCTTACAAGACCTAAAAAAGAACTGTAGTCAGTAAACTTAGCAGCCATTGGAAAGGTCAGATTTTATCTTTGATACATCACTGGATATCTATTAAGCCACATAGTCATGTAACCCATGTGACATGATTTTTGAGGGAAGAAAATGGGATATGGGGTATAGTGAAATTTGGAAGACATATTTGCCCTTGTTATTTGAATTTAAGCGAATTTTTCTGAATGAAGTCTTAGGTGTTAATTTACTTATTCATTTGCTGAAACAGAAAACTTGCTGTCACTGGGTTGTTCCCTCCGTGGAATAATAAGAGCTAATTGCATTATTGTCAATTAGGCTCTCTCAGAGCCTTTATCAAAGGATCTTTTTGAAAGAATTTAGTTGGAAAGAGTTAATAATCCTAAAAACGGGTAGATAATTCATATGAAAACATTTGAAATTTGATGTATTTTTGAATGTCAACCATGGATATGGATTTCTGTTCTGAGGTTTGGATGGTAAGACTGCAGTCATATGAAGAGTTTGTGACTTTGAAGTTCCTAATTCTTCCCTGCTTTCAAGATTGAATCCTTTTAAAGTATATTATTGACTGAGTTTGGGTTTATTTATAATTTGGTAGTAAGAAGTCCATGTTTGTATAAGAGAAAAATATTAGCAATAAATGATGCTTGGGCACTTATTCTTTACTTTGAGCTACCTATGTTAAAGGTATCATCTTATTCATTTTGCTCTTACTTGTCCGTGCTTGTGTGTAGGTATGAGTGAGTACATGATATGATGAGAGGAAAAAAAAAAACTGAGTGAAGAGTGGCTCGTAATAGTAAATACCCCCAAAATGAGTCTTCTTTGGCCAACAGGCTTGGTTAATTTTTAAAACTGCACTATTTTTTGTGCCTCTCTTTCAATTAAAATGCTAATTCCAGGTCTTTGAGTAAAAATGCCTAACCAGGGTACATTTCTACCAGAGTATATGTGACAAAAAGCAGTACTTAAAGGTTCAGGAACAAATGGTTCTGCTATGAATGGGAGATAGGGGAACAGATATGAAGAAAACTTACTGAGAAACACCCTTAATGTGAAAGGAAAGATACTTGATATTATTGTTAAATTCCTATAATGCATAATGTAGCATTCCTTCCCCAATTGCTAATTCCACAGTGCAAGCATTCCTTTCCTAAATTTACATTTCACTGAAGTCAGACTGGCATTAATTCATTAAATGTGGAACAGTCCTAGAGTAGGAAGGCAGAACAAATCCTGTGTGTGTACATTCACATCTATTGAGATACTATTATTTGGACAAAATTTTTGAAGAAAAACTAAAATGTCATTTCCCTTAACAACAGAGATACTAAAACTACACCCTAAAGGTAAACCAGAGCCAGTGTATTTTTTTTTTTTTGTCCCTACAAACTCCTAATTGTAAACACTGCCTTAGGAATCTGGGTTATTAATTGTGACTCTCAATAAGGATTTTGTTTTTGTCTTACAATTTCATGGCTGATGCTTTCAGTATTAAAGTTTGAGGCATTGTGGATTTTCTCTCTCCTTTTTTATTAGGGTATATTAGTTGTGTAAAACACTGGAATTCATTGGGATATTTTCTTACATGTTTGCAATTGTATTTTTGTGATTGTTGTCAGTAGTGGGAATTGAACCTAGGGCCTCATGCATGCTAGGCAAGCACTCTGCCACTGAATGGTGAGTTCATTAAATTGTGACGCCCTAGACCTTCTGGTATAATTGTTGAGACAAGTTCTTACTAAGTGACCAGGCTTCCTTCCCTTAAGCTTTTCATTCCCTGCCTCGATTTTCTGAGTAGATGGTTCTGCAGGCCTGGACTTCTAGATCTGGCTCTAAGAAGCTAGAGACCAGGTGCTTCTTGATCTCATGTTGATCTTATGCAAATGACATCAGGGTCAGCATAAAGAGGTTGCTCTGTATCCACTTGCTGAGCTAGAAGTATTGTTCAGTATTTCCTTAATGAACATATTTTATACTTAGATAAGGAATTGTCCATTGATATTACAGAATGGTTACTGTACAGTAAGTTTTTTTTTTTTTTTCTGAAAATGTCTCTGTTCTAATTAGCAGAAGTGTTGACTGATTTTGGCTCAGACTTTGTGGGCTGCAAAATGTTACCTAAAAATCGGGATATCAGGGAATATGGATGAGGGGCATGGCTTTCCCACCAGGTGCTCCTGAGGTCTGCATTTCACAGCCACAGAGGACCAGGGCTGACTACCAGTTCCCTCTAAGTCTCTGAGGAATACCTTTCTTGAAGTTTATCTTTGAAACAACTAATTTTGAGACTGATGAGATGGATCAGTGAGTAATTTGCTTGCCACATAAGCATGAGGATCTGAGTTCTCTCCCCAGTGCCCACATAAATGCCAGGTTTGGTGTCTCATACTTATAAACCATACTCTGGGAAGCTGAGTCAGGAGGGCTCAATGGCTAGCTCCTCTAGATGAATTAATGAGCTTTAGACTCAGTGAGGGAACCGATCTCAAAAAACTAAAGTGTACTGAGGACAACCCCCAGCATCAACCTCTGGTCTCTGTCCACACACATATGTGCACATACACACATGTAAATTTTTCCATTGTCTAAAATTTGGTTTTGTGTTTTTATTTCTGCAATCATTTTTTTCTATCACCCCCCCTCACCCCACCTGCCCACAGAAGAAAAGAAGTCATCCTTTGTTTAAAAATTTGTGGGGTTGGAATTCATTGTTTTGTGTGTGATATCCCACAGAAAATTAATTTTATTAGTGTTAGAATTAAACATTTAGTTTAATTTTTCTTTCTTAACACGTGGGAAATTCTACTTAATTACTAATTCTTCTTTGGCCATGAAATTAATAATAGAAGATATTTAACTGATTTTTGTATGCGTCCAACCTACATTTACTAGCATACTGACATATATAAATTGTCTTAATCAGTGGTTAAAGGTTGCTTGCTTGCAAAGTATTCTGCTGGTATGTGGTCTGGGTTCAGTTCCCCAGCACCCATGTAGAGCCAAACCCAAAGGGGTGCATTCATCTGATATTCATTTGCAAGGGCATGAGACCATTGCATGCCCATACACCACACACACACACACATACACACACACACACACACACACAGGCATGCATGCACATACTCATGCATGCACAATTGTTTAGCTGTCTGTCAAGCAATACTGTAACAACATCGTTTTACAAACAAGTACAGTGAGAAGAAATATATTTTTACTAGACATCTGTTTTAGAGCTAAATTCAGCCCTCTTCCTACAAATGTGTATATGTGTGTGTCTAAGATTTCTGAACAAAAAGAGCAAATATTGCCATTAACCATAGTTACTCATATGCATGCCTTAGATATTAATTTAGTCACTGGATATCATTTGAAATATTTTTCTCTACATGCCTCCAGAATTCTGCTGTTGTAATGATGTGCCTTTAAGTAGCACACCCTGTACAGACATGTATACACTATGAGATTTTTAGCTAGACTTTAATTAGTCTTGAATGTTTTATTTTTAGTGAAACAGTTACACCAAGGAGGCTTTGCTAAGGCTTATTTAACCAAGTGACACAAGGGTTTGTTACCTCTGAGCTGTCTCAGGGAAGGGGTAAGTTTTTTGTTTTTTTTTAATGTATGTATTGTCAATGATTATATACATTGTATGAGCACATCTTGTGGTACCCACATTTCCCTCCTCCCTGTCCCCAACCCACTGAATCAGTCCATGGGATAGGGGGTTATGAATTGTACAACCTGTAGCCAGGTTTTTTTCTTTATGTGTTTTTGCTGAGAGGAGCAATGACTCCTCTCCTCCACCCTGGCTCTAGTAATCTTTCTGTCCCCTCTTCTGCTCAGTTCCCTGAGTCATGGTGGGTGAGTTTTAAGCCTTTTTATTGTTGAGATCTTAAGAGTCTCTGGACTTCTGCTTTGGGTTGTGTTGGGTATCCTTGAGGTCTGTCTTCATTGTCCTTGCATGGATTATTGGACTTGCTTGAAGTAGGTCTCTTGTTTATCTTGCCACTTTTTCATAGGTTTCAATTGGGCCTTATATGATGGATTAGGGGTGGTTCATCTCCTGCCTGGGTGTCAGCCATCATTCCATGTCTTATTGGTGGAATTGGGTTGTCCAGGATTCTCGCTGCCTTCTGTAAAATACAAACGGAATCTCCATTGGAGAGTGATATCAGTATAGGTTAAATAAGATAAACATTGTTGATTTGGGGAGATTCTAATGGGTGTAGCCTCTCTGTAGCTCTCTGGCAGTGGGAATTTCCCCTTGGAGCCCGGTTCTTGGTCCCCATAAGATTTTGCCTGGATCCCAGTTCCAGTAAAGGATTCCTTGTCACTGAGCTGTTGATTACCCACTTAGGTTTAGTGCCATTATTGCACAGATGAGCACTTCTTGATTTGCTGGTCTCTTCCATATAGCAATATGTTCAGCATTTTCATGACATCATTCAATGTCGTCTCTGCTTTCTCCAAATATCATTGACCATTTTCCCCTGGCAGCTCATGTAATGCTTTCCAGCACTACATAGGCTACCATTTGGGAGCTGCTTACCATTCTGGATCTAGTAGGGTCTCTTGGTGTTCTGTAATGACACTTTGTGGTATCTTCAGCAATAGGGTCTTACCTTTGGCCTGGGATGGATATTCAAGAGCTTTGACATAACCCTGTCTTGTTTTGGGGGCCTCGTGGGTCTATTCTAATCAACATCTCAGTGTGAGAAGTCACAAATGACTGAGACTGGGAGATACAGGGGTAAGTTTTGAGACTTAGCCATGCCTACCTGGCCTGTACTTAGGAGTTCGTACACTCCTTACAGCTCTTACTTAAGTGTGACAAGGAGGGCAGATATAATTTACTTTGTTGCTTTCCAAAGTGTATTGGTTTTCTCAGATCTATCTCATTCCAGACACAAGATGTCACAAAGTGGTACCTGTAGCCCATTCTGGCAAGTCAGTGAGTACCTGAAGGAGGGCCCCCAATGGGTTGGAGACAGGGAGGAGGGAAATCATAAGATTTGCTCATACAGTGTATCTAATTAAGGATAATAAAGATATCATAAAAATATCAAGTTGACAACAAAACCTAACCATCACACATTACATAGCCCCAAAAATGTGTTTTTTTTTAAATATTTTATTTATTCATTTTCTATCAGAGAGGAGACAGAGAGGGAGGGAGGGAGGGAGAGAGAGAGAGAGAGAGAGAGAGAGAGAGAGAGAGAGAGAAAGAGAGAGAGAATGCACCAGGGCCACACCTTGTGGGTCTGGCTTATGTGGGTCCTGGGGAATTGAACCCATGGCCTTAGGCACTGGAGTCAAGTGCCTTAATCAATGAGCCATCTCTCCAGCCCCCAAAAATGTGTTTTAAAAAAAAGCCTGTCATGGTGATACAAACTTTTAATTCCAGCACTGGGGAGGCAGAAGTAAGAGGATTGCCATGAGTTTGAGACCATTCTGTGAATTCCAGGTGGTATTGAATTCCTGGGCTAGAGTGAGATCCAACCTCATAAAACAAAACAAAACAAAAATTGTTTTAAAGTATGCATTGGAGAATGGTGAGAGAGCTCCACAAGTAAACCACTTGCCACATAAGTGTGAATAAGTGCCCCCAGCTTTAAATCTGATACTGTGGTGGTAATGTGTGATCAGAGCCACACCTAAGTGGAAGTGGAGACAAGAGAACCAACCAGAATTTGGAGGTCCAGCTAGCCTGGGGCAAGCAGTGGGAGCAATGAGAGACCCTGCCTCAAAGGAAGTGGAAGGTGAGAACCAAGCTGACAGCTCTCCTGTGGACTCCACACTCTTGCCATGTCACACATGCACATCATGACACACACACCAAAAAAATAATTGCTCAATTAGAAATGCTTTAAGATGAAAGTTTAACAGAAAATGATAAAAATGTTTTTATATTAATTTATTTTAAATACTATTTATTTGGTAGCAGAGAAACAGAGAGAAGAGTGGGGGGCAGGACAGAGCAGGTGCTCCAAGGCCTCTAACCACTGCAAAGGAACTTCAGATGCATGCACCACTCTTTGCATCTGGCTTTATGTGGGAATTGAAACTGGCTTGGTAGGCTTGCAGGCAAGCACCTTAACTGTTGAGTCATCTCTCCAGCCCTTGTTTTATTTTTAGAACAAATAATCTAGAAAAGAATAGTCTTTTGTTGTGTTAGAAGCTCAATCCATCAGGGTTGGTCTTTGTGATTTCTCTCATCTTGATGTATGGTGGACAGGTACGTCTGCTGATCCAGGTACCACATGTACTCTGAGAATGGAAGAATGGGTATTAAGTTTTTTAACCAAGAAGTAAAATCTGTCCAGAAAACTCCAACAAATGTCACTGTGTACTGACTGACCTCTGCCAAGGGGCTGCCCTTCTGCTAAGAAGTGTTGAGATGTCAGGGACTTGTGTGTGAAGTCAGGGAACAAAGGTTTGATGATCACGAAAGCCCTGTTAATTTTAAATTTTTCACCTGTCATTCTTAACAATTTGTTGCTGCTCCCATTTTCCTTTGGTAGCTTAGCCCACTTCACATTTTCACCTATAATTACTAAATTTCAAGTTCCTGGACAAGGGTAATCCAAGAGACTGAAGGTATCTCCACTTACACAGCTGCCTAGCCAATAAATTAGTACCTTCCCTACATTTGACATTACAATCATTTTTTGCAAAACTTTATTGTGATTTCCCCTTTAAACCGGAGAGTATCCAAAAAATCTATCTGTTGAGACTGCATTGAAAATACTGGCTCTCTGCATGTGATGGAGTTCACCTGTAATCCCACAGCTCAGGAGTCTGACACAGGAGAATTGTAAATTTGAAGCCAATTTGGGCTGCATAGTGAAACTGTTCTTCCAAAAAATTTAAAAACAGCTGGAAAGATAGCTCAGCAGTTAAGGCCATGCAAGCAAAGCCTATCAACCTGGGTTCGACTCCCTAGTACCTATGTAAAGCCAGATGCACAAAGTGGTGCATGCATCTGGAATTTATTTGCAGTGTCTAGAGGCTCTGACATGCCCATTCACTCTGTCTGTTTCTCTCTCTCTCCTTGCATATTAATAAAAAATCTTTAAAGCTTAAAAACAAAAGTCCTTAGTAGAGCTGCAAATGGTTGCTCATGCCTTTAATCCCAGGACTGCAGAGCCTGACGTAGAAGAATCATCATGTGTTCAAGGTCGTCCTGGACTACAGAGTGATTTCTCTATCAGCCTGAGACCCTGCCTCAAACAAGGAAACGATGACGACCAAAAAAAAAAAAAAGGTCCCAATATTGGGATTCTTTTTAAGAAGATGTGTTGTGCTGCCTAACAAGACCAAATGTGGCATTGTTCCTTAGAGGGGAAACATTGGGGGGAAAATTACCCCTTAAGATGGTGTTATTTTCAATTTCCAAAATGTGAAAAATAATATCAACATCTTTACAGTGATTATTACCTAAACCCTGACTCATGCATACATCTTAGACTTTCAGTTTTGATGAATTATCATTCCTTTATATAGGAAAGCCTGAGGCAAAATTCAAAGTGAAAAAATGAAAACAAGTATTAATGTTATTTTCCTTTCTGCTTGTACAAACTGATTATTAATAATGTTGACCAAAGAATCTTGGCTATATTGCAGTTTTTATATGCATTTTATATCAATATTTCCCCCCAACCTTTGCTTTTCTTTTTATCATGTTCCCATAATTGAGTGGCTTTTTGGGGACAGGATTCTTCAGATGGGGTCACATGTAAATTTCCAAAACTCCTGTTGTCAGTCTGTAACTTGGGATTTGGGATTGCGTGTGTGTGTGTGTGTGTGTGTGTGTGTGTGTGTGTGTGTGTGTGTGTACGTACATACTTGCATACATACCTGTAGTCATTCACTGCATATCATCATCTTTTGTCAATATACTTAATATATGACAACACGAAATCCATTTATGGAAAAAACAAGCATATGTAACATACCATTCTGATAGTACAATGGTTGCTAGTTTAGAAACCCAGAAGCAAAAGAAATTGATCTATGTGGTAATTAAGAAAGGCTATGATGAATTTAGGCAATATTGTATATTATTTAATTGCAGGGAATGACAAGTTATAGCCTTACAGGTATACCTATCGATTGTAAATAAAGTTTTTTCAGAACACAGCTATCTCAGTTATTTGCATATTTTTCAGGTTGCTTTCTTACTACAATATCAGAAATGACCCACAACTTAAAATATGCCTTATATGATTGTTTTTAACAAGTCTGTCAACCACTGATTGACTATCATCTCTGTAATAAGATCAAACTGGGTTTTGTTATATGATACTGAATATGTTATTCAACTGATTTAACTCTTAGTTTTATGGTATATAATTTGATTCAGGCTGTGTATGTTGATATATTTCACACTACCTAACAATAGTTAATGGTAATTGTTACTTATTCAATGTGATGTTTTATTTATTATTTTAAATGAACTACAATGACCGGCTCAAATGAGGATTTAAGCTCTAAGTTTAATTCTTCCTATACCCATAAAGATAATCAGAAAATTAGAACAGAAATCCTCTCAAAGGAAATTTTAAGCATTCTATAGTATTATAGAGGGATAATGAGATTTGTGTATGAGTCCACCTAAGTGTATGAGTAAGTAAACCTGTAATAAAGAGTTGTTAGACTGAACAGTATATTAAATATTTTAGAAAATAAAACTAGTCATTTTTTAAAAAGTTAAAAAACTTTCTTAGAACTTTAAACAGAACCATATTACTGCCAATATTACAAAATTAAAAGGTTTGTTAAAATATATTTAATAATGAAATGCTGAATATGTCCTCTTAAGGTCTAGCTTAAGACAAGGATAACTAAGAATTCTGTTTAACCTTGAAGTGGAGGAACTGAACAAGGCCACTGTTGAAGGAAAAAAAAATAGAATGTGTCTACATTGGAAATAAAGAGCTAAATCTATATGGAGAGCTAAAATTTATTCTATATATAGAAAATCCAAGGAACACTCAAATACACACACACACACATACACTATTAATACAAACAAATACAAAAAGAATGCAAGATATAATAGAATTCGATTGTATTTTCTAAGCTATAAACAAAAATCCAGAATTTAAATCTTTATCCATTTATAATAACATCAGAAAATAAAATATTTAGGAATAAAACTACAAAAAATGCAAGACTTGCACACAAATTATGTAAAAAACATCACTGAAAGATAACAGTAAATTTGAAGACCTATTTCTGGATTTAGACTTAATATTGTTAAGATGGAAATATTCTCCAAATTAATTTTCTGATCCAGTCTATCAAAATATCATCTGCAGTGTTTTGCATACATTGACAAATTGATCTTTAAACTTTTGTGCAAATACAAGGTACCCAGATATATATATATATATATATATATATATATATATATTTTTTTTTTTTTTTAATAAGACTTAGAGTCTAGAACAAGTTCTTACAATTTGTTTTAATTAATTTTTGGCACAGATACCTGGACTTGGAGTGCAGTGGAGAAAGGATAGTCCTCAAATGAGATTCTGAGACCAGTAGATACCCATATGTTCAAGTAGGACGTTGGTTCCTGCCTCATACCTTATACAGAAATGTAACTTAAAAGTTACTTTGAACCTGAAAAATGAGATTTTTTTTCCTTTACATAGGACTCAGAGGAGAGTGTTCTTAGTCACCGGTTTCTTAGTCATGGTTTAAATCACAGGTAACAACATATAAGTAAACTGAACTTCTTTAAATTTAAAACATGTTTCAAAGAACAAAATGAACTTCTAAAAAAACTGCAGAATTAGAGATGTAATTCCAAATCATATATTTCAGAAAAAAATTATCTCTGCATTTACGTATTGATTGGTAACTTAGAACTCAATAAAAAGATCAATAAAATTGTCAAAGGATTTGGGTCCTTTCTCCCAACATGATACTAAAATAGCTTAAAAGCTCATGGAAAAAAATACTCAAGATCATAATTCACTAAGGAAATACTGTAAATACTGCTTCACACTCAGTGGAATGACTAATGGCAAAAATAGACAATCATGAGAATTGGCAAGGACTTGGCAAAATTAAAACACTTGTGTCTTTGGTGGGATTATAAAATGATGCATCCATTTTAGAGAACAGCTTGACCATTCCTCAATATGTTAATCACTAAATTAGCATGTGACCCAACATTCCACTGTAGTTTTATGCCCTAGAGATTTTGGCTGTGGATGGGGGAAGCCCACATGTTCACAGCACTATCCCTCATGTTGGCTACAGTGGGAGACCCAGCATCCATCTTCTGACACTTTGTGATGGTTAGGTTTTGTTGTCAACTTGATCTTTTTAATTATCTTGGGTAGGTCTCTCAGGATATTTACAGGAAGGCAGCCTCGGAGGCAGGATGTAAAGAAGTTCAAAGAAGCTAGAACTAAACATCCTTTCCTGTGTGGGCAGTGCAGGAAGGAAATTCCAGAGACTCAGAACTAAGTCTGGGGAAGGGTTGCAAGACCCCACCGTAAGGCTATATAAAGGGGAAGAAATTCTCTCCTGGCCTCCCTGCTTGTTGGCTGCTGGTGCTTGTGACTTGAACTTGCATCCTGCATTGAAACCCAGTTTCCTCAGCCTCACATCATGAACTGAAGAGCAGCCACTCCCCAGGGAGCCATCAGGCCCTCTGGGCTGGATTGGGACTGCTGAGGCATCCAGCCACATGGACTGAACAGCTACTGGTTTCTTCACCTGTGGGCCTGCAGACTGCTATTGTTAGACTGTCGTAAGCTACCCGAATAAATTCCCTTTTATTATAATCCATTCTATTAACTCTGTTTCCTCTAGAGAACCCTGACTAATACACACAACAACAAGCAAAATGTAGCTCCATGCAATAGTCTTATTAGACCATTAAAATGAGTTGTTCATAGGTGTTACAAACTCAATTACACTTGAAAACACGTTATAATATCTGCCAGATATTATATATGAAACGTCCAGAATAGACAAACATAAAGTGAATGTCAAGGAACCAAGAGAACAGGAAGTGAGCAGTAACAGTTGTCAAGTTAGTTCTTAGGGTGAGGAAATCTTCTAAAATTAGATAGGGGTGATGATTGCTCAGTTTTGTGAAGATATTTTTAAACTGATTGAATTTTATGCTTTTAAAAACTATGTTTTATGGAAGAATTATATTGCAATAAAATGTAAGATAAGAAAAGCTAAGGACAAAATATGCAAGGTCAAAGTAATATTTAGAAAACAGTAATATATATAATATATATTATATATATGTTATATGTATAATATATATTATATATATAATATATATATATATATATATGAGGAATCTTTCACTTGACGTCATTTGGTCCCAGAATATCAGGCAAGATTAATGAATGAAAATTGGGAACCAGGCACACCTAAAATGTTTTTCTTTTAATTTTCACTGAAGCTTGTGGGGAGAAGGCACTAAACTAAAAGCAGATAAAAGAAAGGGAATGGAAATACCTTTTTGCCAAAACACCTCTCTTCTGCAGCACTTTCTACTAGAAAGCAATTCAACAGGATGTGCAGAGTCATCATGAAATATGTTTATGATTCAGTCTCCTCCTCCAAGTGAGTGATGGTTGTCAACAACCTTATCAGTCACAGAGGTGACAGCATGCCAGCACCATACAATTAACAAAGACCTACTTTGTTGTCCAGATAACCAATAAGATTAAAATACTGAAAGATATAAATGGTTGCTGCTGTTTTGTTTTAAAAATGTTAAAGGCAATTGTTATAAGCTACAGAACTTTATGGTAGACAAAATATCAATAGCAACGTTCTGGATGAAGTACCTCAGACAATTTTCAAACATTAAATTCCATATTTTACAAATGATGGTGTCAGTAGATACATTTTTCAATTTCATAAAACATACAATGTCTAAAATAGAAAAAAAAAAACGCGATCAAGGCAAAGAGAAAAGCATTAAGATAGAATGACAGCAGAGGAAGCATTACAATGACCAGCTTTCGTTTCTTTTTTAAAAGATCAGAGTCTTCTTTGTAGCGCAGTCTCTTTGAACTCGAGATCCTTTGGCCTCAGCATATGGAATGCTGAAACTACAGCTTATCACCACTGTTCTTGGCTTTGGTTCATTACTGAAAAATCCAAACTGTCACACAGTTTAAAGAGACCATGATGTGCTGGGGAAGATAGCTTACTTAATAAAGTGGTAGTGTCACAAAGTATAAGGACTTGAGCTTGGTCCCCTGAACCCTCATTAAAAAGCAAACAAAACAACAACAACAAAAAACTGAACTGGATGTGGGACATTCTTGTAATCTCAGTACTGAAGAAGGGGACACAAGTGATCACTGGTGTTCACTGGCCAGCCAGTCTTGCCTATTTGGTGAATTCCAGATCCACGAGAGAACCTGTCTCAGAAAAGGGGGGGGGGAGAAGGAACATTGAAGTGGATGGTACCTGAGGTTGTTCTCTGCCCTCTACATACATACACATTTGTAAATACACACTTGTATGTGTGCACCCCAAAATTTTAAACTGAAGTAAAATAACACTAGTGTAAAGAAAATGGATGGTTAATAAATAGTACATAAGAGTTGATTTAAAAATTAAAGTTGGCCATAGTTATATATGACAACACAAAATTTAAGACAGTTTAATTTTGATCAAAGAGAATCATTTATCTTGGTAAAGGTGTGTTAGTTACATTCTGAAGCTGTAACAGCCCTGAGCCTATTTTTACTACTCATGTGGAGTTAAAAACATATAAATCAACGTGAAGCATGGTTCTTGGTGTGGGATCTGGATTCAAGGAGAAGAGCAAATGAGATGATGGATGTGTGTAGGTGGGCAAAAGATAGAAACGGGTGTGATGAAGCAGAAGAGTTAACAGTGGTCCCAGAGTGACAGTAATGGTGCGGATCTAAGGGAAATTCATAGTACAGATTCAACAAGTTTGGTCCTGAGGTGCTGCAGATCAGAGTGAGTTTGAAGGGGAGTGTGTGTGTATGTGTGTGTGCACGCATGTGCATACCTTTGTGTGTGTCTAAATGCCAGTTTCCCATGCTCACCAACCTGCTCTGTTGTCTTACCTTCCACTAGCATCCTGTTCCTTACCCTAAGGAAGAAGGAAAGGCAGTACTGAGGAAGAATAACTAAGACATTTGTGAGTGAGCATCAGAAAAGATAAGTCTAGTCATTTTCAAGATGACGGTTAAAAAAGTTAAAAGGGCTCAAGGTGACAAAGGATCTATCATTTGTGCAGAAATAGGAAAAGCAAGTTTACAAACCTAGAAAAAGTCATTATTATAAATCAAAACTATGAAGCATCAAAATCTGTTTTGAAAAAAAAATTGTATTCAGACATACTTCAGTTTGTTTCATGTTGAAAAAGATAATGCCTTATTAGAGCCTCCCTTTTGATCAAAGGCATCAACTTTGATTAAAATAATCTCCTTTTCTCTATATTTTATGTGCATAGGCATATATTTATCACTCCAGTTTGGTCTCATGCCACCTTCCCTTTGTGCTGCCCTATTAGAAAATACGGTATTTTCATTTACACACATCTATATACTGTTGCAGAGCATTTCAAGACACCCGAGCTTTTCATCCTCATAGAATTTAACTGGAAGACATTTATCATGTGACCTGCTACAGGAAATGCTCTCTTTAAAATGGGCAATCATGTGACAATAAGGGCTGATCACTTCAAACCTGTAAGTCTGATTTCTCTCAAAATTTAATAGTGTTGTATTCTCAGTGGTAGCCACATGCCCAACATGCACAAGGCCCCAAGTTCAACTGATAGCAAGGACAAAAAAGTATACCAGTGGTTGGCATTTTCAGTTGTATTTACCACTTTCTTCCCTTTCAGAATGACTTGGTCAATAAAATCCTGTAGCAGCAGGATCTCATTAATCAACCCTTTGGAATTCTCACAGACACTACCCTAAAACCCAGGAAGCAGGTTCTAAACCTAGCCAAATCCCTCACTGAAAAATCACTTTAACCACCAATGACTGACTTCAGGTCTGATTTGGAGCCTGTTTACTTTTAGTAAACTGCTGTGGTTTTTTTTTTTCTGTGCAATGGTACTTAATTTGTGTGCTTAGACAAATAACAGTGATTCAATAATGCACATCAAAGGAGTGTTGTGTGTGGGGACCCTATGGAACAAAACACAATGTTGAGCGGGTGGGGTAGTGTTCTGATAGAGAAGGCCAGAGATGCCGTGGGACAATGAGTGGTACTCCTTGAATTAGATGGGAAAATGATGCCCTTCAGGAGTGACAGAGGATAAATTGTCACATTTTCAGTTTGGGGCTGGGGATTACACTTCCTCTTAACATTTAATACAACTGGTTATACTACCAAAAATTTTAGTACTTAATAAGTGCATCCACAGCTGTTTGCAAAGCACCTGCCCAGGATGATTTATTTTCAGAGAAGTGAAAGCAGGACCAGTGCTTTGCTTTTTCCGTGTGCACCTGCATGGGCAGTTTTATTCAGATACCTGAAACAGTCAATGTTAAATTCTTGTTTCAAAGATTTCCATGTGAAATGATCCATTAAACTTTATATAAAGTGTCTCCTTTTACAGTTTCAACTCAGGTAGCTATATCAGAAATGACCTTTCAGCCATGCAGTTTGACACGGTCAAATTAGAAGATGACTACAAAGAAAATTAATAAAATAGAAGAGGCAGTGTTGAGTCATTGGGTCATGGGCTTATACTTGTTTAATCCTTGTGTATCCTGTGGAAGCCAGTGTTAGTATCTGAACAAAACACGAAAGAGTTTAAGGACGCAGTGGGAATTTTGTAGAGGGAAGTTCAGAAAACATTGCTTTTAAGATTGATCTTATAGTATATATAGCTTAAGCACTGTGCTGGTATTGTCACACCTCATGTTAGACCCTTTTTATAAGCATCTTATAGGATAAATACTGTTTTAATTCCTGTTGCAATGATGAGGAAAGCAATACAAAAGAGTTATATGAGTTATCCCAAGTATCACCCTATATAATACCAACTTTGTGCCTAAAAAATGCTTCTGACCTCTAGTCCTACTTCAGCTGTCGCCAGAATCCTCTGCGTAGCTCTGTATGGTGGTCCACGGTGTCTGAGGGATCTGTGTACCACGTTTTGCACTCTGTAACTGTAGATTCTCTTGCTTTCCTAAAATTAGAAAATTAAAGAAGTAGATTCAAGCCCTTTAAAATGAAACAAAGCAATCTATAATACCAATTTCAGAGAGAACTAGAAAATATCAAATAGCAATGCACAAACAGCTATGGCAGGGTTATTTTATACCACATGTTCCTAACTATAAGTTTAATAGACTCAAATCCTTCTCTTTTACCTCATCACACTCAACTGTACAGTCTTTTTTTTTTTTTTTGAATGTTTTAGCTGAAATAAACCTTCTTCAATAAACCCTCTTCATTGATGTGTTACACTGGTCCAGCCCACAAGTTCATTTTAACTGCTAAGCAGGCTCCAGGCTTCTGATTTTTCTCAGAACTTTTATGAGCCTATTGGCCATTTTATATATACTTACATTAGTCAGACTTCTGTCACTGTGACAAACATCTGAAACAATTTACAAGGACACAAGGTTGTGAAGGTGTCCATTGTCTAGAGTCAGATGGTTTCGTAGCTTTGAGACCTTAATGAGGCAGACCGTGATGATGGATAGAATGTGTGACAGACTACTCACCTTGTAGGGGTGAGGGCAGGAGGGAGGTCAGAAAAGGGAGCCTGAGGACAAGGTATGTCTTTCTGAAGCATGTCTTCTTTCTACTTTCTCCTGCCACATTTCACCTTCTCTCTTCCACCATTTCCCAGAAAATCAGCCCCAGCAAGGACTTAAGTATTTAACACATGACACTGGGGACATTTCATATTCAAATCATTATCCTATTGAAATACTACCTTATTTTTGACTGCCTGTTGGGTAAAATCAGGTAGACTTGTAACTTAGACAATTACTCAAACTGTAGTAAAAGGTTTTTTAAAGCTTCCTCTCTATACCAGCTACCTCTATCAACCCTTAAATGCTTTCTTCTTTAGAAAGAAGTAGAGAATCCCAAGTTTCTATTATGTCTGTATGGGGATTTGTAAAGTTACATGAACTTCCTCTGCCGATTCTGCATATGTATTGTCAGAGGATAATACTAAAGTCTTCAGCAGTCAGAAACATGGTGCTAGGTTGTCTGTGGCTTCTTAAAGCTTTCAGCGCAGTTGTTGGATGAAACTTACTAGTAAGTGGTACATAGCATGTTTATGTGTGCTTGTTCTAATGTCTTTCCCGGGTAAGGGAGAGAAGCCCCGCAATCAGCACAAGGTTACCCTTATGTAAGAAAGCAACATTTTAGAATGACATCTGTGACACAAATGAATGTCATTCCCAAACGTGCCAAGGCTGAGTTTCATGAAATTGCCAATATTTTACTATTTTGGAACTACACAAAAATAAGTGAAAAGCTGTGCATGTGATTCTACCTAATACATTAGCTACTTTAATTTAGATTGTGTTGTTCCAAACTGGGAAAGTGTCAACAGAAATTAAATCATCATTTTATTTCCAGGTGAGTCCATCCGGAGCATTTTTCCTGTGCTGACAATCTAAGACATGTGCTGTTGTTTTCGCCTCGGGGTTGCTGTTGGCCTCCGCAGAGGGAAAACAGAGAAGCGGTGGGAGCACTCACTGTCCGCTGTCTCAGGGCTGGGGTCCACAGAACTGGGGGGATGATGCAGGGGCATCTGGCGAGCAGAGGCGAGCAGATGTGTATAGTATAGCCACATGGTTCTTTATTCAATTGGGGGGACTTACATTTATAGGAAAAAGGGGGTTAGGGGGATGGGGAATAGGGAAGAGAAAAGGGGATTCGTTGGTTGGGGTGGTGAGTTAGCGGTCTGCACTGGGATAGGTGAGTATGGACAACCTGAGAATACCTCATTTGGGGGCCTGAGTGGCGGGAAGTACGTGATTCTAGCCACGGTCCGTGGAGATGGGTACAAGGAAGTTTGTCATGCTGAGATGGGAATGCTGGTTCCTGTGGCTGGCCCATGGGGGTTGGGAGGGTTGATGGAGCCGGGAAATGCCTACTGAATTATCGGGGTTTCACCTCACTCATATATCCTTAACCCTTTGTTCTCCATGCCCTCAGTAGCAGTGCCAACAGGCAGTGCCCAACAATGTGCTCTCAACTCAAATCTCTGTTAGCCACCCTTCAGTCCTTCTCTCTCCATGGGGAGGCATCATTGTCTTCTTCCTGACCCGTGACCTCTGCTCTTGGTCCAATCTTCTGCGCCTTCAGACACTCATTTGGTCCAGGAAAAAACTGAAGAACCATCCCAATTCACCCTTTCTGTTACTTGTGCCCTTCCCAGTCTCTTAAATAAATATATTCAGAACCATCTCATACAAGTCTCCTTTGTCTACTCTTTTTTTTAATATTTTATTTATGAGAGAGGAGAGAGAGAGAGAGAGAGAGAGAGAGAGAGAGAGAGAGAGAGAGAGAGAGAAAGGGCCTCCAGACACATGCACCCTCTTGTGCATCTGGCTTTACATGGGCACTAGGGAATTGAACTCAGGTCCTTCTGCATTGCAGGCAAACATCGTAACCGCTAAGCCATCACTTCAGCCCTGCCTACTCTTTTCTTTCACCTACATTGTTGCAGAAACAACCCATTTTGTCCCTGGGTTGCTTCCTTAAACTGCATAAACTGGATTGCATCCAAGACAAAATGAAACATCCTTGCTCCCTGCAGGGCTCTGTGACCTGGCCCGGCTTCCTCTTTCCCTGTGATTCACTGAATCTTCAGCTCCTCACACTCACAAAACTCTTGCCTCCCCTCTGGCCTTCACATTATTCTTTAATCACTTTATATTATTCTCACATTATTCTTTTAGCTGCCAGTGTAAATGACACGTGCTCAGAGAGGCCTTCCATGTTCCTCTGTCAAACCTAAAGAAGACCCCCAATTATTATTTTGCACAGAATAATTGTTTGTCTGCATTTTAGTTAACAAAGGTTACCATGACTCAGATCTGTGTTTTGTCACATGTATGCTCCCTCTTCCACTGTGTTATTCCCACAGTATGTGAGTAAATAAGGTAACCAATTGTTCAGAAGAGGATGTTGGATGAGGAGGCAGTGGAAGTGTGGTATGGAACATGGAGTTAAGTGGGACTGATTTAATTACGTTTTTCATTTTAGGTGACTGACCTTTCTGAGCCCCCAGACTGTAACCTGTTTGAAAACAAATCTGTGATATTCATTGCTATATCACAAATGCCCAGGAAGGTTCTTGATAAATAGTATGTGCTAAATATTTGTTGAGTGGATGACCTTATTTTTCCCTTTTGTAAATTTCTTTTCTTCATGACACCTGGAAAGGGTAAAATGAAACCAGAAGTTAGTGGAATGAATAGTCAGTGGTTGAGTGCTTATCTCTCTTGGCTCAGGTTCAATCCCTCCATGTTAAAAGAAAAATGAAAAAATATAGGAAGTGCCAAGTACATACTAGGTTATCAATAATTCTCACGTTTTCCAGTAGTGATTCTCAAAAGACCTGCGCCCTCATGAAAGTTAGAGTTGGGGGGTGTGATAGTTAAGTTTTGATGTCAACTTGACCTTTTTAGTAAATCTTGGGTGGGTCTCTGAGGATGTTCACAGGAAGGCAGCCTCTCAGTAGGGGGCAGGATGTAAGGAAGCTCAGGAGAGCTAGAAGTAAACATTCTTTCCTGTGTGGGCAGTGCAGGAAGGAAATTCCAGAGGCTCAGGAAGCCATTGGGATAGAATTGCAAGACCCCACCCTAGGGCTATAAAAAGGTGAAACTCCTTGCACTCCTGCCTATTTCCTGTTCTGCATATGTGGTATTGGTGATGGGTTTTTCTCTCTGCTTGGACCTGTGAAAGGGGAGTAGCCTCTTTTGCTTTCTGGAACTTCCCCTGTATCTATAGCTACAAATAAATCCTTTCCTCCCAAAAGCTGTGCCTGGTTTGAAGATTCATCCCAGCGGCGTGTGGCTGAGGTGTGTGGCTGACTGCGACACTGAGATGGGGGCAATCGAAGAGCTGTGATGACCTTTCCATCACTTACTACAGATTGGCTGTTTGTTTAAATAGGAAATGAGGGAAAGAGTGAAAAATGTATGTTTAAATCCTTCATAACTAGAATCACAATATAAGGAGTACATATATCAGAAGACTACTGTTTGATATATGTACACACATATATATGTATAAATGTGTATGTATGTATTTGTATATGATCTATGAAATGATTATATGTGACACTCCTGTCTCTGGGTAAGAAGCCTCAATGTATTCTTGGTTGTGATTTTGGGGTATATTATTTGCATTTAATTCTGATAACAAAATAAATTACAAATCATAATTTTTAAAAGAAAGAGTAGGTTTTTTTTCTCTCCAAAATCATATATTAACTTTACTTCAGGTTCCTCTTTCAACAGAAATATTTATATTCCCCAAAACTGTAGTTGGAGAGGCTGAGTTATGCCACATTTATCTTTGTTTTATCAGTGGAAGAGTTTGTGATCCTTGCGATCATTTTTATATCAGCTAATTAGGCATGAAATCCAGAAGGGAGGACAGAATAAGGGTTTAGAATTACCACAGGATGCTACAAATCCCAGAAATAGGTGAAGTGAGAATTCATCAGTCATTTGAACCACACATTACAGCCAAACCTGGATTACAGAGATGCATCTTCAGCAATTAGAGCACGTGAAAGTGCCTCTTAAAAGTCCTCTCCTGATCTATAATTGTAAAATGTTTACAGGTATTTTCACCATTAATGCAGTTAAAATCCTTAAACAGTTAGAAGAGTTCTGCCTACTTCTCTGGGACATGTATTTTCCAACGTTACAGATTCTAACATATGGCAATGCTTTCTAAAGGGTATAGAGGCTGTTCAAATTTTCATATTGTTCACATACAATATCCTTAAGGTTTATGACTTGGCCTTTTTTGTATTATTGACACAGGGTCTCTGTAACTCAGGAATGACCTTGAAATTCTCATCCTACTGCCTCCGCCTTCTGACAGGAGTAAACACTTGCTGTCACACCCAGTTTCATATGGTGCTGGGATCAAAACCAAGGCTTAGTACATTTTAGACATGCACTCTACCTACTTAGCTACATTCTCAGCCCTCTGACTTCGCTTCAGAGGGTTGCACAAAGCAACATCTTATTTTGCACATCTTTGGAACATATAAGGAGTATTATTAATCAGATAACTGTACTGAAAATTTTTCAGTAAGAGCACTTGCTACACATTCATGAGGACCTGAGTTCAATCCCTAGTACCCTGGGCCACGGATGCCTGTATCACTAGCACTGGATGTGGCAGAGGATCACTGGGACTCACAGTGAGCTTCCTGTCCAAGGAGAGACTTTCTCTGGGAAATAAAGCAAAAGAGCAATAGAGGAAGACACCGGGCATCTTCCTCTAGTTTCCTTACCTGTGTACATAGGGCACACATGTCTGCAAACATACGTGCATATACCATAGGTACCATACACACACAGAGAGAGACAGAGACAGATGAGAGAGAGAGAGTCAAAGACAAAAGAAAAGCTTCTGATAAAACAATTTTCAAGTATTCAAGGGGCATTCATTGAAGGCACCTCTATTGTTTAGTTACAGCAAAATGCATCCTTGTCACTCTATAGACCTCCCAGATTTGACAAGCTAAATAAATCCTTTGGTTTCTTTCCTCTTCACTGACTCGTATGTCCACTGTGGAGTTCAGGATAAACACTTCTCTGTGCTGATTGCATCCTTAATTCCTGACAGACTTCTTTCCCTATTACCTGTCCAAATAGGTGACCTCCTTAAAAGTACTCCCCCCCCCTTTCCTGCTGTTCACATGTGTGTTTGATAACATCTTACTCCAGCCTCAGTTAGTGAGACATTTTATTATCTGATTTGATATTTTCAAAATATATTCATTCAAAAATTTCTGTTTCTTCTTGACCTTTTCTAGCCATTCAACAATCCTAGCAAGTTACTGGGCCATATCTCTCACTGTCAACATAAATACATAACTTCACATGTACATTTCATAATGTTGTCTGCACAGAAGAAAATTCTGTGTTTTAATCCGTGCTATGCATTAGCATAATTTGAAAATGCTTCTGAATTAAGAACCCCTGAAGAAAACAGATAGCATGTGGTAATCATGTTATTACACCTTCTTTCAGAGTAATTTACATTATTTATCTGCAGCAGACCTGATTAGAAATAGATATGTCACCAAAGATACTAGTGGCTTCAGTATTTTAAAATCCAGTTACAAGTCAAGTGTGGTGGCCCTGGCTATGACCCAAAAACTCAGGAGACTAAGGCAGGAGTATTGCCATGAGGTCAAGGCTAATGTGAGCTCTATAGTACCAGGTTAGCCCAGTTTACATAGTAAGACTATCTCAAAACAACAACAAAGAAATTTATTTACAAATGAAAACCAGTTTTTTTTTTACAAAATATCTTAACCTACTGCAAAAGGTACCATTTTAATATAGTATTTACTTCATAATATCCATAATTTCAGGCTGAGAGATTGGGAGGTAGGTGGTCATAAGAATGCCTACTGAAATTATGACAAATATAAAAATGGGAATTGGACAACTAGTTCCTTCAATAATATCTTGTCACCAGTAATCCTTTAAAATATCTTGGTTTGCATCTATTTCTTTTTTTTTAAATTGACCATAATGAGTTACAATATTTAGTGGGCAAACAATGAGTTGTTATCCCCAATTCCCCGCTGCCCTCCCCTCCCCACTCCGCTGGATAACCTCCTCCATGGGTCGTCTGGATCAGTCCTTGTGACAGGGGACCATGGATAGCCTAGTATTCAGCCAGGTTCTCCTGGCCATGCCTCTGGATAATCTCCCCCACCACGGCT
>PVHP010003242.1:0-17765 GCA_004024765.1 Zapus hudsonius
TTTTTTTTTTTGAGACAGATTCACATGTAGCCCAGGCTGGCCTCCAACTTGCCAGCCAGAATATGATCTTGAGCTTCTAATCCTCCTGCCTCCATCTCCTGAGTGCTGGAATTACAGGCATGCACCATGATGCCTGGTTTTATGCAGTGTTGGAGATCTAGCCTAGGCCTCATACATGCTAAGCAAGCACTCAGGTGTGGCCACCTGAGCCACAGCCCCTACCCTTCCCTGTTTTAACGGAGAAACTGAAGCGGGGGGGGGGGGGGGGGGGGGGGGGGGGGGGGGATGCAGAGCTCCTCCAGGGCCCATAGCACACAGCCCCCTCTGTGGCCTGTGAACAGATCAGATTGGATAATAGATGACAGCACACATTGGAAAGCATTCGGCACTCTATAAATACAAGGTGGCACTATTTTTTCAGTCTGGAACAGCCGGTGACAGAAATGGCTTGATACTTTCTCTCTAAATTACCATAATCACCTGTTTAAGGCCTCCACTAAGCCCATAACTCTAAATTTACAGGACATAGAATAACTTGCTCCTGAATGAACAATAATATATATATATATATATATATATATATATATATATATTTTTTTTTTTTTTTTTTTTGATGGGAGAATGTGCCTGGTCCTCAGTCAGAAACTCCCTGCTTTTCTGTTGGCCAGTCCTGTCTATTCCCGCCTATAGATTTCACCTCTCCTAACTTGGAGCACCAGTTAAAGGCCCTGCTCTGCATCCTGTGGCCTTTTCCATGGCTCCAAAGTCCTTCATCCACATGAGCCCACCTTCAGGGCTTTGGGAACAGGAAACATCAAATCGAGGCATGCTGGGTCTTGGCTCTGTGAGCTCAGCACACTCTGGTCTGCTTGGGTATGCGGCCATTGTTTCTTGGGTGGCAGTGCGTGTGCATGAGTGTGCATGTTCATGTGTGTGTGCATATCGGGGGCAACCAGAGGATAGCCTCGAGTACCTTTCCTTGGGAATGCCATCCATCCCCTTTCAGACAGGGTCTCTATTGGTCTGGAGCTCACTATTTAGATGAGGCTAACTGGCTAATGGGCCCTGGGGATACTCTGGCTGGTTTTACAGGCACGAGCCACCACACCTGGCTTTTTTATGTGGGTTCTGGGATCACACTCAGGTCGTCATGCTGGTGAAGCAAGCACTTTACCTAGAGTTATGTCAGCCCCGAGGTCCCTAATTCTGGTGGTCACCACTGTGTTCCTGTGCTCTGTGCCCTGCTGGGTCAGGGTTCACCAGCAGCTCTTAGGACAGCATTTTCTCATCCATTTCTGGTGGTCCAGCCACAGATCCTTATCCTCAACATAACTCCCTCCAGGCCTTTGAAGACCTTGCTTGCATCCCTTACCCCCAAATTTCTTCAACTGCCAGATAAATTTCTGAAAAACATGATGGTAGAGTTTAGGAGCAGAGGTTCCTTCCAGCTCTATTCACATGTCCACCTTTACTTTTAAACATTTCCTCCACTCCTACAGGGCCTTTCTCTTGGCATGTTCTCATGGGAAACCTCTGGTTCAGGCTTTGTGCAGTGCAGTACCCATGTACAAAGTCTGTTTTTAATTCTAGAAGATATCAAGTCTCTCCCTGATGGTAGAGAGCAGAGTGTCTCAACTTCAGCACTGCTTTTAGGAATCTTCACCAACCTTTGCACTCTGGAGAAGAGACTGTTCATTTAGGGACCTTACCGCCTATGGTGGTTTAGTGACAGATCCTGCTCCAGGTTCAGAAAGCTCCTGTTACTGGAAAACCATCACCTCACACACTGTCAGGCCTCTCCAGAAGTCAAGCACACAGTCAGGTCCCCATATTTTAGGGTGTCACCAAGGTGTCTGCTAATATCTCAGGATTCTTGTCCATCATAGGACAAGGCAAAGCTGTAGGTGCTTTTCTCTTCCTTCACTGACAACAGATGAGACATTTATGTGCTATCTCTCATCCTCCCCATCTCCAGCCTTGTGGAGGTATAACTAACAAAAATCATATTTATTTAAATTATCCAGCATGGCTGGGATGATTTGATTTTGATGGCCAATTTGATTGGACTAAGAAACACCTAGCGCGTGAGCAAAGCACACCCCTGTTAATATGAATTCGAGAACTGAATGTTCCACATGTGTGTGAGATCACACAGTATTTATCTTTTTGTATCCTTCGGATATATACCTGATGGGAGGTTGCTGGACCACATGGTAGCTCCATGTCTGATGTCTTGAGGAACCCTTAGACAACTTTCTGTGGTGACCTGATTCTGTTTCTTGACTGACAGTTGAGCACCTGCCCCACTTGGACATCCCTGCTGGTCACTATGCCAGGCGCCTGAGGTGCACACTGCAGGGTTGGATAACACAGCCATCTGCCAAGGGGTTTACTCCTGTGACAGAGTCTTTGGACATCCCCAATGTGCTGTGTCTATGGCCCACTGTGGCAGTACCAGGAGCCACATTTCATGAGTGTCAATTCCCCAGAGGATACAGTTGCTTTTACATTGTGTAAATGCTAAATGCAAAAGTGAAATCTAAAGGTGCATGGGCTCTGGATCTTTGGATGCTAAGAAACCTAGCCCTGGTCGGGTGATTGGGTGACCTTGAACTAGTATGTAACCTCTCCACTTCAGTTAGCATGGTAGGATAGCCTCCTCCAAGAACCATGCAAAGGGATTTTGTGTAGAATGCTGCCTTGTCCCCTGTAGCCACCAAGCTTGATACCACATTTCTTGATGGGAAATTCTTGTCTTCATATGTCCCTTCTTTTTCTTTATCCCCCTCATTCCATCTATATCTTGACAACTTCAAACCTAAGTCATCATAATTGATGATATTAATGTCATGGAAGGTTTATCATCTGCTGGAAGGCTGTGATGTCATTGCACAGTGTCATGTCTGTTGGTGTGAGCCACCTTGCTCAGAATACCTGCTCGTGGAGAGAATGGAGGACATGTTTTTATTTATCAGCTGTGCTTTATAACTGCCACTGATCCAGCTTAGTCTCCCTAGTGTCCCAGGCCCCCAAACAAACAACTGGTGATACCTGGAGCATTGAGATCATCTGCGGACCCTCAGGCAATGGCTTCTCTTTCGCTGTTTGCATCTTCATGGACAGCCAGATGTTTAGGGAATTTCATTTCTCTTACAGCTTTTGGTCATATTACCCATTTGTAATAGCATCTTGCACATTATTTGCCCTAATTATACTATCACCACTCCCAACTGGCACTGTTCACACCACAGTAGCTGCAAAGGTGTAAAAGCCATCCACCCTTCTCTCCCTCCCTCCCTCCCTGTGTGTGTGTGTGTGTGTGTGTGTGTGTGTGTGTGTGTGTGTGTGTTAAATAGGGTCTCCTATATCCCAGGCTAGCTTCAAAGAACTTTGTAGCCGAAGAGGCCTTCAACTAACTTCTAACACTCCTACCTCCCAAGTGCTGGGACTGCACTGTGTACCACCGCACCTGCTTTGCACAGTGCAGAGCATCAAGTCCACAGTCTCAGGCCTGTAGGCAAGCACTCTGCCTACTGAGTCACATTCAATGCTTTATGTTTACCATCAGTGCTTATTATCCTTCCCAGGGTTTATTATCAGTGATAAAAGAAAGTGTCTCTGTAAGGAGAGAATACATTTTTTCCTCCATAAAAGCCTCATCAATTCAGTAGCTTTGTGGAATAAAACGTTCATCCAATGTCTTGGCCAGGTATCAGTATGAAAGCAAAGGAGACCAGCTTCAGTCCCAGCCCTGCCAGTAAATAGCTTGGTGACCTTGAGGAAATGACATCATCTCTTTGGGTTTTAGTGTCTATATCCATAAAGCACGGATGGGGACTGGGGATGTGGCTCAGTTAGAAAATGCTTATCTAGCCTGCACAAAGCTCTGGGTTCAAGCCCCAGCAATGCATAAACAGGACGCTGGTGGTACGTGCCTGAAATCCCAGCATTTGGAAGCTGGATGCAGAAGGATAACAAATTGAAGGTCATCTTTGACTACATAACAAGTTCAAGGCCAGCCTGGGCTACATGAGAAAACTGTATCAAGAAAACGAGGGTCTGGAGAGATGGCTCAGCAGTTAAGGCACTTGCCTGCAAAGCCTAATGACCAAGGTTCAATTCCCCAGTAAAGCCAGATGCACAAAGTGGCGCATGTGTCTGTCTAGAGTCCATTCACTCTGGCTAAAGACCCTAATGGGCCCATGTCATGGTTTGATCCAGGTGTCCCCCACAAACAAATGAATGTGTTCTCAGTGATCAATGCTCATCTGATGGCAATTCGGGAATTAGAACCTCACTAGAGCTGTGTTGTTGGGGGCGGACTTATGGGGGTTATAAGCCAGCTTCCCCTTGCCAGTATTTGGCACACCTTCCTGCCGTTGTTTGCAGTGCTGTGGCAGAGGTGATGTCCAGCCCTCTGCTCATGCCATCGTTTTCCCTGCCAGGATGGAGTCTCCCCTCGAGTCCGTAAGCCAAATAAACCCATTCCTCCACAAGCCGCTTTTGCTTGGGTTCTTTCTGAGCAGCAGCTAGAAAGTTGACCACAGCAGCCCATATTCTCTCACTGTCTTCCCTCTCTCTCTCTGTCTCTACCCCCTCACCGTCTCTTCCTCGGCAAATAAAGTTTTTAAAAAAGAAAGGAAGGAAGGAAGGAAAAGAAACAAAGAGAGAGAGAGAGATGACTTCAAAGATCCCGACAAGCTTGCAATCCTAGCCTTCCAGGGATTCCCTCACCTTTTCCTGGAGCTTCGAGTTAGAACTCAATGCCTTACGGTTGGCTTAGTGAGTGTCAGTTATGTAAGTACACTGCCCACAAGAACCCCAAGGTCTGTAGAGTGTGTGCCCAGTGGCTCAGAAATCTATTGGCTTTGTCTTCAGAAGCCCAAGATAGGAATTTATGGGTTTTTCCCCTGGATGGTGACTTTAATGATGTTTATTTCCCATTACCTCCTATGTGCCTGTCTCTAGAGCCTTCCTCCCTTTTCCATGTGCTATTTCACACCAGCTTTGGAATATAAAATCCCCTTACTGGGGATTTTCAGATTTTAACGATATTTATTATAAGCTATAAGTGGTATCTCAAGGCTGTCTGTTCGCTGTGATGAAACTTCATGAGCCATATTTAATGGTCACACAAACTGGAAAGCCTGTCTGAGGGAGGTTCCCCAGGCATTTAGGAAATTCCATCCGTGGGGACAGAATATTTGAAAGCAGAGCTCACTTAAACAATGGAAGATTTCCTGAGGGAAGGGGGAGGAGAGCAGGTAATGGGATTATTGTAACAAGAAAGCAGAGGTGGGAACTAACTGGGGGGGGAGGGTTTAAGGAGAGAGCGGTGGGGGAGGGGAATGATCAAAATCAAAAGACAGTGACACACAAGTATGAAGATGCCATGATCAAACCCATTACTGTGTTTGCTGACTTAAAATTTAATTTAAAAAAATGCAGGTAGCTTGAAAGATGGCTCAGTGATTAAGACGCTTGCCTGTAAAACTTAACAACTAGAGTTCAATTCCCCAGGTAAAGCCAGATGCACAAAGTAGTGCATGCTTCTGAAGTTCATTTGTAGTGGCTAGAGGCCCTGGTGCACCCACATTCTCTGTCTCTCTCTGCTTGCAAATAAACAAATAAATCATTTTTTAAGAAAAGTAAGCTCTCTGGTCACCATGGTTATCAGTTCTAGAAGAAAACAGACACTATAGCCCCTCCTGCATTCTAGACACATGCTGTCCTGTAGCACCACCACACGTGCCTGTACACATACTAATTAATTAATTAACATTCAGGGAAATGAAAAGCTCAGTCATACCAGCTACATTTCACATGCTCACTTGGAAAAGCAGGAAGTGTCCTATGCCTCTGCCAGAGACTGGGCTCTAGTGTCCCTCACATGTCACCTGACGTCTGCTCACCCAGGGTGGCACCACACTGAAATGGCCAATACCCAGGGTTATTTCTGGAGATCAGATCCCTCAGGTGGCTACTGTGTGACTTTTCCACGTTTTCTACCATGGAGCATTTTTGTGATCAGGGAGGAAAAAAACCCCAATGCAGTAAATATAAGCAGGAAAGACCATGGTGCCCTGGCTCACTGTCCACATACCTGCCCTGGGCATCCTTTGGCTGGCATGGATGCCATACCCCTGTGCCCCACAGTCCAGCATGGTTCTTGCTTAGCCACTGGCATCCGCCACTGCTTAGACTTTGCAGAGTTTTTGCTTTGAGTAACTTACCTGATCCCCACACCTCCAGAGCTGGGTTTCCCTGTAGCTGTGGTTGAGACATTGTCTGGCTCACCATGTAAGTCATCAGCTGCTATTCATGACACACTTACTTACATAGTGATGTAGCCGAATTTGAACTTCACACTAACCTCAAAAGGAAGATGCCACACAACCTTTTCCAACCTTTTCTGTTTGTACGTATGGGTGCAAATGCAGGTGCACAAACACGTGTGTGTAGATAGATAGGTAGGTGGATAGATGATAGTTGATACATGCTCAGTAGTTGATGCATGATAGATATGATTGATAGATATGATACAGATATACATAGATGATAGGTAGTTAGATGATAGCTAAACTGATATGGATAATATAGGTATATACATGCTAAATAGATCTATAAGTAGATGATGTACAGAAGATTGGTTGATAGGTATCCACATACTGAATGTGGTCTTTTTTCAGCTACACTTTGGCCTTAACAGCTGTCCGGTGAATTGCTCTCCTCTGCTCTAAATCATGAACTTCTGGCTCTGAAGAGTCTAGCTATGTTCCTTTCAAGGTGCCGCAAACATCCACAGGCCTCCTTATTTGACCTTTCATGATTTAAATTCCAGTTGAGTTGCCAATATTTACAAGTTGAAGGAATTCCCATAACAGTTTGGCTCTCTGATTTTCCTGTTCTCATCTCGGAGCTGTGTTCCCACGAGACCTCAAGCTGAGTCTGTGTCATCCCATCGGGTCCCATTTCCCACACATCCTGAAGCCACCATGCACAGGAACATGTGGCCTGCAGTCTGCTCTCAAGCTCTCCAGCCTGTGCACTGGTAGACATCCTCTAGGGACTGTAGAGGGTGACTTGAGGTGGCCCAGAGTGCTGCAGAATACTTTGGGGGAAGGTCAGGGGAGACCACTGGCCTGGGAAGGTGACTTAGGCCATTTGCACAGGGAAAGAGGTGAGACGAGAGCGTAGAGGCCAAGTGCAGCCTCTCTGACCACATCCTCAACTACTGACAAAACACAGTGAGTCCGCACAGGAAACGGTGTCTGTGACATTCTGTGTGAGTGTACATTGGGGCGCTGTTTAGGGGGCTCCAAGGAGGATGCATTTTTCCTGGACTAGAATAACAACACTTTGATAACAACCTCTGTCTGGCTTGGTCACCGGGCTTGGGGAGCGTCCTGTAGACATTTCATTTCATCCCAGCATCCTAAGAAATACTGTTCTTATACCCACCCTCACTCCTCAGACGAGGAAGCCAAAGCTCATGGAGACCTAGCTCCTTGGCAGAGCGGCTCTGAGGCAAAGGCAGCACTCTTCCTGAGTCCACTGACTCTGGGAACTCTCTGACTCCCACTCCGACGTGTGCCGGCTGGACTGTCACTTCGACCAGTTGTGATCATGGCCCTCTCGCTACATCTTTAGCATGCATGCATGTGAGTGTGGGCGCATGTGAGTGTGGGCGCACACACGCCGTGGCCCACACATGGAGGTTAGAGGACAAACTTTTCGTGTGTCAGTCCTCAGCGTCTGAATTGTTGGAGGCAGGGTCTTTCCTTTCCTTTTGCGTCACCAGGCTAGCTTGTCCTCCTGCCTTAGCCTCTCATCCTCCCACCAGCATGCTGGGCTTCCAGCTTTGACGTGATATCTGGAGTCCAAACGGGCATTCAGGCTAGAGCAGCAAGTGTTGTTTTTTTGTTTTGTTTTGTTTTGTTTTTCCACTGAGCCATCTCCCCAGGTCCCGTGTTTAGCACTTCTATACAAACCTGCTTGGGAGCAGGACAGGTCTTGCCATTCCCCTTTACAGGCAGGACCCTGGAACTGGACTGTGAGGTCACATGGCTAACAATTGTCCTCAGAGAATACTCCTCAGAGCCTTTTCAGGACATCTCCCCCATTATTCTGGTGGGGATCCCCCCACGACCCATCCCTAAAAATATGGTTCCTGTGCCCATTACACCGTAGCTGGCAGTTATTTCTGGGATAGTTTTCCTGCTTTCTGCATGTTTGTGTGAGCCACAAGAGCCTGGTTAATTACTCAGAGTTGAAGGTTACCAAGAAAAATATGCCACAGTGTGACAGGCCATTAGTATGTGTGTTGTGTGGAAACCAGCCATCATCATAATTGCTGCACACTTTGGAGCAGAGCAGAGCGGGGCTCTCTCCTGATCGCTTGTCTCCTCCTTTCTGACCTGTACCGCCTTCGCATCCTCCATGAGTGCTAGAAGGCGCATTTTGCCCTAAAATCCTGGGCAGACTGAGCTGGCTCAGAGCAGTTGGGCTGGAGTGTGGCCCAGGAAGAGGTGTGTGAGGTCGCTGGAACAGCTCTGCCTCTTGACTCTGTTTTGATGGTGACCAGACATGCCTTCCAAAACAAGACCCCGGGAGGAGTGTAAAGCCTGCTGTCTCCACCTCTTCGGAACCAGGGGCCTCCACCCATTACTAGCCAGATTTTGCCTATTTTATTTTCTCTTTTTTTTTCTTTTCCCTTCCTTCTTTCCCTCCCTCCCCTCTCCTCCTCTGTGTGTGTGTGTGTGTGTGTGTGTGTGTGTGTGTGTGTGTGTGTAGTGTGTGTTTGTGTTTCTTCTTTCATTGTACACTCACCCCCTTTAAAACAATGTCCAGGACTGGGGAAATGGCTCAGTGGGTCTTGCAAAGCCTGCCAGCTTGGGTTTGATTCCCCAGTGCCCACATAAAGCCGGATGCACAAAGTGGGCACCTGTGTCTAGAGTTCATTTGCAATGTCAAAAGACTCTGACACATCCATATCCTCTCTCTCTCTCTTCTTGCAAATAAATAAAAATATTTAAAAAGATAATAAGCAAGGGGCTGGAGAGATGGCTCAGCGGTTAAGGCACTTGCTTCCAGTGCCTAAGGGCCTGGGTTCAATTCCCCAGGACCCACATGGGCCAGACCCACAAGGCCCTGGTGTGCGCTCTCTCTCTCTCTCTCTCTCTCTCTCTCTCTCTCTCTCTCTCTCTCTCTCTCTCTCTCTCTCTCTCATCTCTCTGCTTGAAAATGAATAAAATAAAATATTTTAAAAAAAGATAATAAGCAAGACTTGGGAGTGCATGCCTTTAATCCCAGCACTCGGGAGGCAGAGGTAGGAGGATATCCATAAGTTTGAGGCCAGCCTGAGACTCCTTAGTGAATTCCAGGTCAGTTTGGGCTAGAGAGAGACCTTACCCCAAAAAAACAAATAATAACGACAACAACATTATACAAGTCCTGCTCTTTCCCAGCCCCACACTGTATATTCTTGGGGTAGATGGGACTTGCCTTTCTTTGAGGGGGGACCCTCCTTTTGTGTGTTGCTGCAAAATAGGAATGTGCCCAGCATCCCTTGCTCCCCACCACACCCACCTTCCTCCCCAGAATACTCAAGTCCTGCTAGTCCTAGAAGTTGAGAAGCTCTCCTCAAAGAACAACTTGGAAGTAACAGACAAAATGAGAAAATGCTATGTTCATATCCCATAATCTTTTCGGTTCTGCCCTTGAGAAATATTCACTACTTATACCACTTTTAACCAGGATGCCCACTGTGAACAGTTCATAATCACACAACTTAGGAACCACCTAAATGCTCATCAGCAGCACGAAAGACCAAATGGCTACCCAGGAGTAGCTGAATTATAGTCAAGGGCACAAAGCAAGATGCCTGACCCTCAGGGGCCTTCCCTGACCGCTCAGCAGGCATTAACAAGAGAGAAAGAGGGAGAAAGATGGGCAGTGTTCCTGTGGAGTGATTCCTGAGATTGTCCTCAGTCCTTACACACATATGCATACACATGAACCTTCACACATACAAATATACATTCATACATATTAAAAAATATTTGGGGAAAATTGTTAAAAAATAGAATTAACTGTTAAGTTTAGTCATCTCTGGTGAGGATGACTAGTGTGGCTTATCGTTCACATGTTACATTCTCTCACCGTGGTTAAAAAAATTTTTTAACAAAAAAAGTATCACCAGAGACTTGGGGAGATGGCTCAAGGTTAAAGGTGCCTGCTTGCAAAGCCTGATGGCCCAGGTTCAGTCCTCTTACGTAAAGCCAGATGCACTAAGAGGCATGTGCATCTCACATTTGTTTGCAATGGACAGGATGTCCTGGTGTGCCCATTCTCTCTCTCATTCTCTCATAAATAAATATTTTTAATGCATCAACTTGGCCTGGAGAGATGGTTCAGCTGTTAAGGCGCTTGCCTGCAAAGCCTAACAACCTGAGTTCCATTCCCCAGTATCCACATAAAGCCAGATGCACAGTGGCACATGCATCTGGAGTTCGTTTGCAGCTGCTGGAGACTCTGGCATGCCCATTCACTCTGTCTCTCTTCTATCTTTCTCTGCTTGCAAATAAATAAATATTTTTAATGCATCACCTTTTGGATTACAAAATAAAGCCATTTCCATTTTTAGAAAGAAAATGATGACATGTACAGAACACATCCAAAAACAGAGACCAGCTGTGCCTGCTGTGGTGTGTCTCTTTACAGGCTGTCTGAATCCCCAAGACAGAACCCAAGAGGATTCTGCACCTGTCTGTCCACAAGAAATGGCCTTAAGCTTCTAACAGGAAAAATCACAAGTCAGGGACTACCTTAGGTCCTGCTGGACCTGCCTCAGGGCCTCTGTATTTGTAGTGACTCGTCATTAACCTGCGTGTCATCATGCTCATGGTCACATCTGAAATAACCATCTCACAAGCAGCCTTGTGATGGGTTGAGAACACATGTCGCTGCCCCTTTTGTCAAACAAGAGTGAGGTTTGGGTGAGAACTTTATGAGCAGTCAGTTCCCTGACACGTATCCTGATAGGACTGTGTCCTGCCTCCTATGTTTGGAGACTCCAAGAGAGTCCTTAGGTGACAGCACCTCCCAGACATGCTTCCCATCTTCCCTCAGGTGGCACAGAAAAGACACAGTGCATAGTATACGCAGATGTTTAAAAAAAAATAAAGAAAAAGAAAATAGTGCTCAGCAGTTAAAGGCATTTGCTTGCAAAGCCCAATGACCCAGGTTTGATTCCTCAGTGCCCACATAAAGCCAGATGCACGAAGTGCTCAATACATTTGGAGCTCGTTTGCAGTGGCAAGAGATCCTGGCATGCCCATTCTCTCTCTCTCTCTCTCTCTCTCTCTCTCTCTCTCTCTCTCTCTCTCTCTCTCTTTCTCTCCAAGTAAGTAAATGAAAATTTACAAAATGAAAACAGCAAGTGACAGGGGAAAATGTCAGATCAGCTTTTTCATTAGACATCTGTTAGCATCTTCAGGTGCTCTGAGGGACCCTGGCTCCTGCCCTCAAGAATCTTCCCAGTCTGGCAAGTCTAGAACCAGGGCATACCTCAGCATTCAGAGCTGTCTGCGAGCGTGAAGCATCATGGAAAGGACACTGCTTTGGGGAGTGTTGGCAGCTGAGTAAAGGATCGAGAACAGGAAACTAGTGGCGTGGTGTAAGCAGAATGGGACAGTTGTGAGGATGGGGAGCGATAGGTTTGGTAAGGTGACCTCTGGACATTGCTGACAGGCCTGAATTGTCACTCAGGGTTGACAGGACAAGAGGTGAGGGATTAAAGGCCTGATGGCTTGCATCCTAGGGGGAAGCTTCCGCAAGCAGCCAAAGATCTCACAGTTCCTGCCCTGCACATCAGTGTGGGGATGCAGCCAGAGGGAAAGTTTCCAAATATTTGGTGTTGGGCTGAGTTGGGTATTTTTTTAAGATGGGGAGAGCTGATGGTAGTTAGGAGCATACTTGGAAGGCTCTGGCATACGTTCAGCTTTTTCTTCCTGTGAACTGGGCAAGAGAAATCCTCCCAGGAAACACTTTTGCCCTTTAACAAATAAGAAACTGACAGGCCAACACTGTTACTGAAGTGGAATTTTTTTTTCCTTTTCTTAATAACACCTTAAGCTGTAAGCATGGAAGCCAGCGACCTAAATGAAACACATGTTGCTCTCTGGCACCTGCCAAGGGCCATGATTTAAGAGCAGCCGCCAGAGCCCTGGCCTGGAACTGCCCAGGAGCTGCTCCCCTGCACGGGCTCCAGCTGGGGAAGGCGCAGTGGACTGGAGCTGATTGGTGGGGAGTCGCTTTCACAAAACAGGACGTAATTAACTCGGTCGTGGCAGCTTCCAGGCTGTTTTCATTCATCGTCTGATTATTAAACAGATTTATCGCCCTATCCACCCTCTGAAAAGGCACCGAGCATTTAGCTGAAATGAAAGAGCAGACAAGGCTGCCTGGTTAGGTGATAGCATCTCCTTCTCCATTTCTGAGTCATCTTGCACTGGCAGGGGAAGAAGAGGAGCTGATTTGTGTGATGAAATGATTTGTAGCACTGGGGCTACCCGGTGGTTGCGGATACTCGAGGAGGAAGCGCAACTCATTCTTAGAATCCTGGCCAAATACCTGGTCACACACAAGGACTGCGTCATTCATGATGTGACCTCAAAGTAAATGGGTAGGGAAGCCGTTCAGCCTGTCTTTCAATCACAGGTCACTCCAGTGCCAGAGAAGCCAACGTCACTTGTTAACCTAGGCCAGGAGGCCAGCAGGCACCTGATCGGAGGGATGGTGAAGAGTTGGGATTCCCCAGACTCTGCCAAGAGCTGTGTGACCTCAGGCAGTACAGGGTCCATCACTGAGTCTGCTTCTTAAAGTACTAAGCAGGGTCAGTGGGGGAAGGCTGCTGTGTGGGGTGGGCTCACCTGGGGCTCAGGGGCTTAAAGTCAGAGTTGGCTGCCTCCATGTTCGCTGGCTTTTCTGCTTTGGAACCTGGCAGCTCTGAGGCTTAGAAAGAATTCATGTGCCCAGAAGTATGGAGGACCTTAGGCTAAACTGAACCCTTGATGAAAGGGGGGGCTGTTTCCTCTCCCACCATTCCCTCTGCTTCTTTATCCCTGAATTTTCCTTCCAGATTTTGTTACTGGAACATACCCAGTATGATGTCACCAAATGTCACTTCTCTCCTCACACCTCTCGCCACCTACCATCCAAAGCACCCTCCACACACCTTCCACACTCTGGAAGAAGCTGCCTCCCACCTCTTTGCTTTTCCCTCAGGACTAGCTCAGGAATCGTTATGGCAAAGGCACATTGTGTATGTTGGCTTGAAACTCCACAAATTATTCACAGTTCTTTAAAAGAATATATAGGGACTGGGGAGTTATCCCAGTGGGTACAGTTCTTGCCTCACAAGCAAGAGGACCTGAGTTTGATCCCCAGTACCCATATAAAATGGTGGGTGTGATGGCAACACCTATAATCCCAGCACCAGGGAGGCAGAAGCAGGAGGATCCTTGAGACTTGCTGGCTGAATCGGTGAGTTCCAGGTTCAGTGAGAGACTCTGTCTTAAAAAATAAGGTGGCACATGATTGAGGAAGACACACAACATCGACCTCTGGCTTCCACCTGCTTTTTACCTGGGTGCTGGGGATCAAATTCAGGTACTCATGCTTTTGCAGTAAGTACTCTTACCTGCTGAGCCGTCTCCCCAGCCCCTGCTCTCCTTCAACACTAGGACTGATGACTGTCCACATTGAGGGGATGCAAGAAGGTGAACCAGCATTTCCTGGGGAGAAACTAGTGCCAGGGTCACTTAGTGCCCTGCAGATTTTCTTGGGAGAGGACAATAGCAGTGCCTGATGAGCTTGCACCAGGCTTCTATGTATGTTGACCGGCATTCCTCTTGCCATAGGAACCCTCGATTCCCCACAGAGCTGTCCCACAGGCAGGACACAGATGAAGTAAGAGTAATGGGAGGTGAGCATCACTCGAAATTCTTTGAGTCAGCACAGATTATGTTCTCCCACCCAACTCTGTGGCCATTGGCCAGAGTGCTGCACATGGGCACAGAAAACATCCCAGGCAGAGAGACAAGGGAAGGCAGCAGAAGACAGCAGGTGGGTATGGGGAGACTCAATGCCAAGGGGCTCTGTGGGACACCACAGAGTCTTGTTTGTGGGCTTCTGCATCCCTGCTCCAGCAGGGCAGCCAGCGCTTTCCAGTCCCTCTGTCCTGGCCGCCTTTGAGCTGAATCAGGACAGAGCCTCAGAGTCTTTCTTTGTTCGGTTTTTCTCTTTTAAATGTTTTTTATTTATTTGTAAGTAGAAAGAGAGAAAATGAGTGCTTCAGGGCCTCCAGCCACTGCAAACTAACTCCAAATGCTTTGTGTGGGGACTGGGGAATCGAACCCAGGCCAGCGCCTTATCATCTCTCCAGCCCCTCAGAATCTTTCCTAACACAGTTCTAGGACCCATGACACACTCATGAACTTAAGGCTTAGGAATCCTGGGCCCTGAACTGGGATGCAGCCCACCATGTCCAACGGCTTGTAGTGAAGACACCGCCACTCACTCCTCTCTGGAAGGATGAAGGGACAGAGGAAAGTGGCAAGGTGTGTACAGTAGGAAAAGCCTGTTCCTTTGTGGTCAGGCAAAGTCAGTCCTGAGCTGTGGCATCCTAATCTGTAACTATTGAGAGGTGACATCACCACCTGAACCTTGGTATCATCTACAAGCAGGTCTTGCATTGCTGTAGGTGCCAGAGGCGATGGGCCCCACGTGGGAGCAGGGCTCACAGTTGTTCCCTGGAAGTGTCGTCATTATGACCATCCTCATCCAAAGGTCCTTGTTTATGTGTGTGGTGGGGAATCAAACCCAGGTTGTTAGGCTGCAAGTCCTATGACCTTCTGAGATGTCCTCATCCAAGAAGGCTGGTAAAATAAGACAACCAGGGCTGGAGAGATGGCTCAAAGGTTAAGGCACTTGCCTGCAAAGCCTGATAACCCCAGTTTGATTCCCCAGCACCCACATAAAGCCAGATGCACAAAGTGGTGCATGAATCTGGAGTTCATTTGCAGCAGCTAGAAGCCCTGGCATGCCCATTCTCTCTGTTTCTGTCTCTGTTTGTCTCTCTTCTCTCTCTCTCTTTCTCTCTCTCTCTCTCTTGAAATAAATAAAATATTTTAAAAATAATAAGTCCTGTGTAAACACCCCTCTAGTAAGGAGAAGAGGTGCATAACTGCCCCTAAATGACATCTCCAACTTAACTCACGTTATCCAAAGACCCTGACTGACCTGTCAGTAATGACCACGGCCATGTGCATGGGGGTGACTTAGCAAAGGGGTTCTGTGTGTGCAGGGAGTCGATGACTGCTCCTGATGTGATGATAGTTCTCCCTCTGATGAGAGCAGTGGTGTGTGGAGTACATGGTCTCACGTGTTAACAACTCACCAGTGAACACAGCCCAGAAGCAGCGCGGGCACAGCCTATGGATTTCTTCTCTTCCCTTGAGGAGGATGTTCCTGTGTGAGAAGCCACCTAGCTGGGGCACAGACATGCCTCTTGCTAACGCATCTGATCACCCTGGAAAGTCTCTCTGGAGAAGATTTAGTCCCTCAATTAGGGCAAACTGACTTGTGCTTTCTACAGGGTCACTGTTCCAGAGTGATGGTGAAGGTCTGGGAGCCGCGTTCATCTCTGTGCAAACAAGAAACCAGGAGTGTCCTGGCCACCCCACCCCTGGCTCTCTGTGTGCTCACTGACTTTCTTCCTTGTCTATTTTAATTGCTCTGGCCTACATGACACCAAGCAGCACGACATGAAGCACCGATTGTCTTAAAGAAGTTTCTGGAAGTCTAAGTCAGAGGCAGTGCCTCCCAGATTGGCTGTAAGCAGCACTGGAGATGACCACGGTGGTTCAGAGACAGCACTCGTACCAACCAGATCACAGCAAGGGAAAGTTTCTCTCACTTCCCTCTCGATGCTTCCCATTGCCTCAAATGGAGCACCTCAGTTAGCTTCCTGAATCACCCTTCTTGCCAGAGAGCCACCCCCAGCTCACAACCTGGGAAAGCAGTACTGTGGATAGAGCCCAGGGCCATGTACACGCCAGGCAGGCGCTCCACCACTGAGCAACACATTCCCAGCCCTCTTTTTCATTTTGAGACAGAGTTTCCCTAAGTTGTCCTGGCTGGCCTTGAACTTATGATCCTCCTGCTTTAGACACCTTCCAAGAGGAACTAAGACTCACAGGACAGGCCATTCCCCCACCCAGGGGACTTTTCTGTAAGGGAGCGACTGACCCTGAAGTAGGAGGGTCCATCCTCAGAGAGCCACCTTGTCCCTTCAAGCAATAAGGACTTCTTCGAACCACCTTGTGGGACCTGAGCTAAGACAATGATCAGCCAGACCACATCTTGGCCAGGATTGTGTATACCTGAAATATCTCCATAGCTCCTTACTGATTTTTTTTTTTTGAGATAGGGTCTCATGTATCCCAGGCTGGCCTCAAACTTGCTATGTAGCCACAGATGACCTTTAACTTCTGATCCTCCAGCCTTCACCTCCTGAGCACTGTGAGGATAGGGGTGTGCCCAGTTTATGTGGCACTGGGGCTCAAACTCGGGGTTTCATGCTTGCTAGGCAGGCACTTTACTCAATGAGCAACATCCACAGGCCTTACTAATATCTTTTTTTAAATTATTTATTTATTTGGGAGGGAGGGGAGGAAAGGAAAGAGAGAGTATGGATATGCTATGACCTCTTGCCACAAACTCCAGGTGCATGCACCACTTTGTGCATCTGAGTATACAGGGGTCCTGGGGAATTGAACCCAGGTCAGCAGGCTTTGCAAGCAAGTGCTTGTAACCAACATGCCATCTTTCCATGATCTGACTTTTTGATGATGCCATCTGAGTGGATGTGGAGAAGTATTTCCTATCCCTCATCACTAATCATGTCAAGCATCTATTTGATAGGATTCTTGGCCATTTGTGTATCTTCCTTGGGGAAGTTTCTATTCCTATCTTTGGTTCATTTTCTAAGTTGAAGTAAAATATACATGTTAACCTTCATAAAGTATACATTTCAGTGGCATTTAGTATATTTGAAATGTTATCTAGCTATGCATGGTGGTGCACACCTTTCATCTCAGCACTTGGAGACAGAGGTAGGAGGATTGCTGTGAGTTTCAGGCCAGCCTGGAATGACAGAGTAAGTTGCAGGCTAGCCTGGGCTAGAGTGAGACTCTACCTTGGGGGGAAAAAAGAAATGCTGTCACCCACTCTCTTCTGTTCACTGTACATGATTTTAAAAAAAAGTTCCAAGTTTCTTCTTTTGCATGTGGGAATCCAGGGGTACCACCAGATTTTTGGTATTGCTTAAGGAGGGCACTGAAGACAAAGGGTTAAGAGGATGTTGAATGAGGTCAGAAACCCCGGTGACTAAACCCAGTAGGCATTTCCCTATCTCCACCCTCAACTCTGAGACTCCCAACCCCCCCCAAAAAAGCATGCCACATAGACCCAGGTTCACACCCCAGCTGTGCCTAGCAGGTGGCAGTTCCTCTACCCCCACCATCTGATACGTGCCCAAGCTCATGTCCACATGCAAAGCAGGTATTCATAGGTTGCTGATTTCTGCCAATCTCCATTGTCCATTTCTTTCCCTCCCTCCCTCCTCAATTTCTATTTAACCCACGATGCTGCTATAATAAAATGGGATTATTTGTCATGGGATTACTTTTCATGCTTTTTCC